>PVLA01010578.1:0-61992 GCA_004027455.1 Hydrochoerus hydrochaeris
CCCCTATTTATCTCCCTCTTGGTGACTCCTAACTTCTCTAGTATTAATCTTCATCCCTCTCCCTTCTAAATCCATGGCTTTTCCATATCCTAATCTAGTTTCTTGTCCTCCCTATAATCAACTTCTGACAACCACATAGTTTTCCTCAATCACAAAGTAAACCCCCTTTCTTCCATATTTCACTTTTGCTCCCACAAAATATCCTTTGAAAATGCTCAATACTAACCCTCCAATTCAACTAGAACTACGCTAATATAACCAGACCCTATATCAACCTTACTTTCGCATCTACCACTGTTCCCTTTTAGGAGCCCCCTGCCTAGTGTCTGACACTCCTCATTCAACCACCTTCCTCCCATCTCATCCATCACACTGCAGAATTTCATCTATCACCCAACCCATCTTATCTATCACATGGCAGAATAACTACAAATAATAAACTGTCATAACATGTACGTAGAACAGACGAAAGGGGCAAGTGTAACAGCAAGGAGTGTTGTAAGATTAAATCTGTGGATGATGTTATAACCACAGTAACACTTTTGGCAAAACATAAGAGCAGAGTCAAATCATTTAAAGTAAATAAAAGAAGGAGTAAATATTAGCACTGAATATACAACGCTGAAAAGTATTCATAGGGCGGCAACACCCTACTAAAGATCTCCATGTAAGGCACAAAATGTATTCATTTCTCTGGTCTACAATCTTCAGTAATCCCCAAAAAAGTACAAAGAAAAAAATAAAGATACACATAGGAGAATGCAGAAGCAAGGAAGCATAAGATCTTCAAACCCCACCCTCAACTCTCACAAGGCAGAGCAAGGGAGCAGGAAGGAAGAAAAAATAAATACCAGATAGCAAAAATTTATGAAGAGTTCATAGACAGAATAAAGAAAATAGATGAGTTCATAGGGGGAATGAACCAAAGTTCACAGCAATTTCACTCAATATGCCCATGGTAAATTTTAGAGAAATGGGTAAAAAGCTGGATGAGCTAACCAAAACAGCTCAAAATCTGAATGACAGATGCAGCAAGAATAAGGAAACCTTGAAAAGATGTCAGACAGAAAAACCTGGTGTAAAAACTGAATGTAATTCATACATTGTAGAAATGACCAATGTGAAGAGAGTATCTCATACTGAGAACAAAATAGTGAATTACAATAAACTGCTCAAAGAAGCCAAAAAAAATTAAGAGAACAAAAGAAGGCTATTGAATAGCTACTAAATGACAATAAGAAGAGTAATCTAAGGCAAATCAATGTTAGAGAAAAGCTAAAAGATAGGACAATGGACTTACTAACATGCTTACAGAAACCAGAGAAGAAAATTTCCCAAATATAAGAAAAGTTTTAAATACTAGTAAGCAACACCTATAGAACACCAAAAGTTATGGTGATGAAAGAACCCACCAAAGCATATCCTTATTAAATTACCAGATAAGCAGGAAAAAACCCAGAATTTTAATAATATCCAAAGAAAAACCAATTAAAATCACAGTAAACTTTCCAACACAAACCTTAAAGGCTAAAAGAGCTTGGAGTGCAGTATTTCAAGCCTTAAGAGCAAATACCTTCCAATCCAGGTTGACTTATCCATCAAAACTATTCTTCAAAATAGATGGAGATGGCCAGGTGTTTAGCGCCTGCCTGGCAAGTGCAAAGTCATGAGTCTGATCCCTGTACCAAAAAAAAAAAAAAAGGAGAAATAAGATATTTACATGAAAAAGACCATCTCATAAGATATATGAGTGCCAAATCATCTCTTGAGGAAGAAATTCAAGATATTATCAACAGAAATAATAAATCAAACATAGCTAAAATCACAGAGGAAATTAGTGACCAATGGATAAACAGAAAACAAAAACATTGGGAAAAGAAAAAGAATAGGTTCAGCAACAGATAAAGAAGGCAATGTTAGTAAATAACCAACACATCTCAGTAATCTCTCAATGTTAGAAGCCTCAACTCACCAATTAAAAGACACAGTATGACAGACTGGATTAAAAAAAAAAACCCAACAGTGTGTTGCAACCAAGCGATTTATATAATCCAAGTAGATAAATACAGACTAAAAATTAAAGGATAAAAAACAATGTCTTGTGCACCAGCATCTCAAAAAAAAAAAAAAAACAGGTTTAGCAATTCTAATATCAGGCATGATAAACTTCAAGCTAAAATTGATTAGAAGAGACAAAGAAAGTCATTGTATACTACTAGTTAAGGCAGCAATCCACCAAGAAGAGATAACATTGATAGACATATATGTACTGAATCCTGGAGCATCTATATTTATAAAGCAAAAACTACTATTTAAAAGATCAAGCAAGTACTAACACAGTCACAATGGATAATTTTAACAGCTGACTTTCACAAAGAGATATATCAACTAAACAAAAAACCAGTAAAGAAATTTCAGAACTGAGCCACACCTTGAACATATGTACTCAATAAATATATACAGAATATTCTACCCTTCTACAACAGAGTATACTTTGTTTTTGGCAGCCTGTGGTACTTTTTCCAAAATAGATCATGTACTAGTCTACAAACCTTGCTTAATTAAATGTAAAAAAAAAAAAATAGAAATTACCCCATCTATGCCATCAAGCCCCTGTGCAATGAAAACAGAAATAAATGAGAGAAAACATTTTGGAAAGAACAAAATCTCCTGGAAAACTACCAAGATTCTCCTAAAAAATCAATGGGTCATAGAAGAAATAAAAAAAAAAATTAAAAATTTCTGGAACTTACTAACAATGGCAGTACAACACATCAAACCTCTGGGAAACTGTGAAAGTGGTTCTAAGAAGAAAGCTCATCACAGTCAATGCTCACATTAGGAAAACAAAGCTCGCTCAAAATGACAAACTTATGAGAAATCTTAAGATACTTGAGAAACAACAACAAACCAGTGTCAAACTGAAATTAAGGAAGAAAGTTATAAAGACGAGAGCAAAAAGCAATGAAATTGAGACTAATAAAACTAAAAACTATTAATGAACTGAAGATGTGGTTCTTTAAAAGAATAAATAAAATACATAAGACCCCAGCCAGACCTACTAATAGAAAGTGAGAAAAGACTCACATCGATGCAATTAGAAATGCAAAAGGTGAAATCACAACAGGCACTGAGGAACCCCCAAAAAAACAACTACTTAGAAAAATTATATTCCAACAAATTAGAAAATTTTAAAGAAATGGACAGATTCCCTAGACACATACAAACTACCAAAACTAACCCAAGAAAACATAAATATGCTTAACAACCCAGTAACAAGCAGTGAAATTGACAAAGTAATGAAGAATCTACTAACGAAAAAAGCCCAGGACTTGATAGATTCACTGCTGAATTCTACAAAACTTTTGAGGATGTTATATCACCCTTACTCCTCAAGCTTTTCAAAGAAATTGAAAGGGATGGAGTTCTCCCAAAGTCATTCGTGGAAGCCAATATCACCCTTATCAAAACCAGATAAAAATTGAAAAAGAAAATTGTAGGCTGGTCTCCTTAGTTAATATGCAAAAATTCTCAACAAAATATTAACAAGTAGAATGCAGCACATTATCAAAAAAATCATATATTATGATTGAGTAGGTTTCATTCCAGAGATGAAAGGATGGTTCAGGCTCGGGATTTAGCTCAGTGGCATAAGCACCTACCTGGCAAGTACAAGGTCATGAGTTTGATCCCTGGTACCAAAAAAAAAAAGATGGTTCAACATATATAAATCAATAAATGTAATGTATCACATAAACAGAAGCAAGGTAAAAAATATGTGATCATATTGATAGATGCAGAAAAAGCTTTCAGTGAACTCCAACACTACTTCATAATAAAAAATTGAAGAAAATAGGTATAGAAGGACCTTACCTGAATTTGATAAAAGCTATTTATGACAAATCAATAGCCAACATCATACTAATGGGAAGAAACTAAATTGTTCTTCTTGAAATCAGGAACAAGACAAGGATGTTAACAATCATCTCCTCTGTTCAACATAGCATTTGAGCCAGAAGCAAGAGAAGAGATAAAAAGGATATGCACAGAAAAGGAAGAAGTCAAATTATCATTGTTTTCAGATGGCATGATGCTGTACATAAAAGATCAAAAAAACTCCAAGGAAAACCATTAGAATTAATAACCAACTTCAGCAAGTTATAGCATGTTACAAGATCAACACGGACAAAGAAGAAGGAGAAGAAGAAGGAGAAGGAGAAGGAGAAGGAGAAGGAGAAGGAGAAGGAGAAGGAGAAGGAGAAGGAGAAGGAGAAGGAGAAAGAGAAGGAGGAGTCCAAGCATGGTGGCACACTGCTGTAATCCCAGCACTCAGGAGGCTGAGATAGGAGGATCATTGCAAGTTCAAGACCAGGCTGGGCTACAAAGTGACCCAAGGCCAGCCTGAACCATACAGTGAGACCCTGTCTCAAAAAGACAAAAAAAAAAAAAAAAGGTTCAGTATGTAAAAATCATTAGCAGTTATGTATACCAATAATGTATGGAATGAGAAGAAAATTATGAACAAAAATACTATTCACAGTTTCAAGAAAAATGAAATATTTAGGAATTAACCTAACCAAAGAAACAAAAAGACTCTACAACAAAAACTATGGTACTCTGAAAAAGGAGATTGAAGACATCAGAAAATGGAGAGATAAGCAGAACCAATATTATCAAAATGGCCATACTCCCAAAACTGTTACAGAGATTCGATGCAGTCCCAATCAAAATACTAACAGCATTCTTCACAGAGCTAAAAAAAAATCCTAAATTACTATGGAGCCAGTAAAGACCCAGAATAGTAAAAGCAATTCAGTCAACAAGAACAAAGCAGGAGGTATATCAATACCTGACTTCAAACTATAATGAAAAGCTATAGTGATTAAAAATGGTATGATACTGGAACAAAAAAAGTTATGAGGACCAAAGGAACAAAACTGAGGATAGAAACTTCCCCAGACACATTCAGCTATTCGATTTTCAACAAAGGGGCCATACAGAAGTATACATTGGAGGAAAGATAAGCTATTCCACAAGTGGCACTGGGAAGACTAAACAGTCTGTGTCAAGAAGGTTGAAACTGGACACTTTGCTCTCACCAGGTGTAGATAAACCAAATTTTCTATATCACTCACCTGCTGATAGACACATAAGCTGCTTTCAGATTTAGCTTTTGTGAATTAGGCTGCTCTAAACATGACTATGCAAAGAGCACTGTAATATGATGTCTTTAACTCTTTTAGGAACTATCTAGAGAGTGACTATCTGGGTTGGATGGAATTTTGAGAAACCTCATACTGATTTCTATAGTGGTCATACTAATTTATATTCCCACCAACATTGTATAAGGTTTGCTTTTCCTCAACTTCACTGGCATTTGTTATCATTTGATTTCTTGATGCTAGCCATTCTTTTGGGGCTATAATGGGATCCCAGTGTGGCTTTAATTTGAATTTCTCTAATGGCCAGCAAAGGTGAGAATTTCTTCATATATGTAGTGGTCATTTGTACTTCTGTGAGGTATCTATACATTCATTTGCTCTACTTTGTAACTTATTTTAGGAGATTGTCAGGTTTGGATTTAGATTCCAGAAAGATACTGTTTGCAACACTAAAAGACTAGAGAAGGGATAAACAGAAGCAATATAGTTAGAAGAAGCAAGAAATGAAGGCAGGCAGTGGAAATGGGTACAGATACAAATACTGTTTGCACCAGCAAGATTCAGGAGTGAAAGCAGTACAACTTGCTATAGTGTGATATTGTTTATCAAGAAAGAAAATAAACTGGGCATGGTGACACACATCTTTAATCCCAGCACCCGGAAGGCCAAGGCAGGAGGATAGCTGAGAGTTTGAGGCCAGCCTGGGCTCCATAGTGAGTTCAAGGCCAGCCTGAACTACATAGTGAGACCCTGTCTCAAAAAGCAAAAAAGAAGGAGGAGGAGGAGGAAGAGGAGGAAGAAGAAGAAAAAGAGAAGGAGAAGAAAAAAGAAAGCAAGATGAACAATTCACTCTGAGTTACATTTTTGGCAGTTTAATTTTGAGTCTTATAAAATGTTCAGATAAGTCTTTGGACTTAGAAGAGAGGTTAGTATGTTCATAGGTTTAGGACTCATCAGTAGTTAAATGTTATATTAACTGTAGAGCCTGTCTGTACTGTTTAGGAGTTTACATAATACTAAGAAACAGGCTTCAGTACATTTTATTATTATCTTATATAGTGATTTATATTTACTTTAATAGATATTTATTTTTTTAATTTTTCATATCTCATTGTTATCACAATTCTGAAAGAATGCAAAAGTACTGTTAATCTCATTTTATAAAGAGGAAACTGAAGTTTAGTCTAAATGACTTTTCTCAGGTCATTTAGTTAGTAAAATTATGCCAGTCTTTTGACTTCAAATCCAGGCCTCTTTCCTGTACCATGGGGCATCTTACGTTACAGTGAACGATTGCATAACTAACCACATCCTCCTTCCTGTAGTAGTCAAATGGGGATCCCTTGCAAGTTTTAAAGCCCAAAGGTACAATACCCACACAAAGATGATACCACATCGCTCTTGGCATGCTCAGCACTATAACATAAGTCCTTACTTTTTGGTAAATGTGCTCTTTGTCCATGCTTGTCATCTGGAAGCACACTATTAAAATGTATGTTTACATAAAGACTCCAGTTTATATGGATCCTAGCTAATTCCTTCTTTCAGTGAGTCCCTGGGATGAAGTTAGGCTGCATTCAATGCTGCACCTCCCCTATAACTCTGCCGGTGCTGCTGTAGTCACTGAAATAGATTGCATGTGAAAAGTAGCAGAAAATCATCTGGCACAAAGTAAGATCGCTAGTCCACTTTTTGAAAAAGAAACATTGCTTAGATCAGTTATGAGCCCTTATCCTCACCCCACTGTACCCATGGTGGCGCTTTGGATCCTCTGAGTGGGAAGTTCCTCAAGGTCACCCTTTCTCTTTTCAGTCTTTCCCTTCCTCTAAGCTCAGCTGATGCAAAGTGCTCAGGCCCTACCTTTCCCTCCAGATCAACCCTCCACGGGATAATAGTATGGGTTGGGTGTCCTAGCTCAGCCTTTCAGATCACCATAGCCTCTGGCCTTGGGCAAATCAATCCACACGCTTTCATGCTTCCCCAATTCCTGAAAACCAGTAGCCAAGGTTTCAAAAATAGGAGAGGTGAAGATAACAAAAGAACTCAGGAAGAGAGTGGCCACTGGGCATCTCTGATACAAACTGTGTGTTCCAAACTTTGGATAAGTCACGAGGTCACTAAGTGTTGTTATTTATTCTCACAATAGGTTATTTACCTGTTTTGCTGTCACTGAACAATGTATTTATTTATAAACTTCTGTTTATACATAATAGCAGTTTATACATAATAGTAGGTTTGCCCATAAAGTCTTTTGTTTGGTTGAATTTTAATAATTCATACAAATTGGTAAGGTATAAGAAATCCCATGAATTGTTTTTTCAAAAGTTTCATTAGTATATATATATATATATATATATATATATATATATATATATTTGCTGTGCATGAAGTTTACACTCAGTGAGTACATCATGAACATAACATTTCTTGATTCTTTTTTATTCCCCTTTCCCTTACCCACACACTTTCCTTACTCTGTCTCTAAATCCCCTTTCCCCATTTTCACGCCTGTTATTATTATTATTTTGGCTCGTGTTTATGACATGTAATGTTTGCATTAATTGCGAGTAGATAGTACAAGTACCTGACACATCCTAAATCTTTTTGCTTCCCATTTTCCTTCCAATTGCTCACCCTCAGACTCCTGAAGCTCTTGCCATTTGCAACAGAACCATCTCCCTATTTCCCTCTACAACTCCTTTGTTTTGCTCTTTGCTTTTATTTTGCCTTAGTGAAAGAAAGACACCACAGAATATTTAAACTTGTGTGTCTGACTTCTTTTAACATTACATTTTCCATAAACATTCTTACAAATGAGTCAAATTTATCCTTCTTGATAGCCAAGTAGATTCTATTAGGTAGAGATATTAATCATATTTTCTTTATCCATTCACCTGTTGATGGATAAACCAGCTGCTTTTAGAATTTAGCAATTATGAATTGTGCTGGTATGTACTTATTGCTGTAATATTGTGTGTTTAGTTCTCTTGAGAAGATACTTCATACATCAATCAATGCTTACTGAAATTTTCAAATTTCTTATCATTTTTATATTCAGAAATAAAACGGTAATAGTATTTATTAAAAAATATTTTGCATCACATCATACTAATGGATGTATAAATTATATCCAAACAAAACCCAGTTATTTAGAAAATGGAATCTGTATTCCTGTCCTAGTCAAAAGGCAGAAAGAAAGAATAACTCCCTGTGAAGACCCATAGTTATCATTCACAGGCAAACTGCAGAGCTAGCATTGGAGTTAACACCGAAATTCAAGGTATAAAGGAACTGCTGTAGTTCATGATCATGGCATAGCACAAAGGATGGGAGATCATTCAAAGTCCATGTTTAGTTTTACCTCCGAGAGCCCAGAGGGACTGCCATTTGCTCAAGACCTCTCAGCATGACACAGGAAAAAAACAGTCTTGATCTGAAGCCTCTGTGGCTGCTTCTTGATAGAACCAGAAAGTTAGGATAATGGAAAAAAGAAAGACACCTGGAATTCATGGAATGCATGTAGGGCACAGGGGAAGGACCTGGCACAGGATGGTCTGACCTCAGGGCTAATGTAATTAATCGGAGTATGGAGCAGGGCAGAGCACACATTACTGAAGGCAGTGTGCTCTGATCCCATTTGGACTTGTAGCCCTGTTGGCTATCTTTTGATCTCTGTGCATTCCAGGAGGTTTGGGGCTTGTAACTCCAGAAGTCCCTTACCTCTGCTCATCCATCTCATACATACCTCTGGCCAACATTCCCACAAGAAATTTTAAGTAGGATAAACTATATGTATTCAAATGGAACATTCTTGCAAATAAAAATATTACTGGAGTGGCATGGAAAAGGGGTAAAAAATTCTCTTTCAAAAGGTCAAGGCTTTTAGATTTTTAAATCATCAAAGTATACACATTTTAAAAACTAAGAATTCACATTTCCTAAATATATGACTCTGATTCTGTGTCTGAATGTTCATCAAGTAGCCTTTTCTTTAAATCCAGTTCCTGTCCTCACATGTAAGTGGTCAGTTAAGAAACAAATTAAATTCACATCTACAGGTAATAATCACCTCACTTCCGTGCTAGAGACCTGATAAAATTAGAGGGCTCATAATCTAGTTACTTCCCAAAAGTTCTTCAAAGCCTTCAACAAAACAAAGCTTGTGGAGAGCATTTTGGATCCCAACCCTAATTATAACTAGAATACCATTTAGATTTTGTAATCATTTCAGAATCATAAATATTCAAGTAAAATCATGTTGTTGTTAATAATAAAAGCTTAAACCCATGATTTAACAAGTAGCAATAAAGAACGTAGATTAATGTTCCATTTAAATCACAATCAGACATCAATTTGTTTAGATTTACATAAATTTTAAATTATTTTCACTTCATGGAATGATTTGTTGAAATTTGATGGTGTCTGTGGTTTTATAAATCACCCTAAGAAATGATTCTTCATGGATTTGTTAGGCTTCTAATAAGTTTACATGATTAACAATGATTAAAGGTTATTAAGAACTTAACATCATAAATATTAAATATATATTGTAATTATCTACTCTTATTCAGAGTCATTTTTGCAATAAGAAATACGGAGGAAGTTCTCTGGAGGAAAACAAAAAATGTTAAGGACAGGCTTGTGTTTAATAGAAGTGTTTAATGAGTTTCAACTTCTGATTTTACTGAATGGCTTTCTGACCTAACTCTTCCATTGGAGTAGAGATACAGTCTAGGGAAAGCTAACAAATAGCCTTGGGGAGCTTTTCTTTTTGTTTCAGTTTTTTGTTTGTTTTGCTTTTCATATTATCTTTTGAGCTTCTAGTTTTACTCTTCCAAAATAAGTCTTAAGTAGAAACTATGTATGAAAATGAAAAGGAAAGACATTCACTGCCTGTCTCTCCTTATCTTTCAAGGGTAAAACAAAACAATCCTGCCTTGTTGAAATAGTAGTAGAGGACAGTATAGCACTACTCCGGCTCCTTTGTATTATGACAGTTTTGCTCTTCTAAAGTTCAGAGTGCTACACAGAGATCAGATTTTCTTCAGGATGATACAAACAGTGGAACTGCTCAGGCCAATTTCAGTGTTAAAAACCAGATGGAAAGTGCAGAGTCAGAAAAGAGAAAAAGAAAGGATTAATATTGCCATTCATTAACGACATAGCAATTCATTTAACAATGTTTTATACAAAAGTGGGAAGCAAGACGTAAGAAAATATGAAGTGAGTATAACTATTCTTCAGAACTCGCTCAATACCTTAAGGTTTGAAAAGGTTGATCCAGTTTAAAGAAACACACATCTCTTTCATTCAGCACCAAACAGGAAGACTTAAGAACAATGTTTCAACAGAGATATATTCAAAATCTTTGTTCCTCAAATCACAGTAGACATGTGTTCTAATAATAATACCTTGAAAAGAACATTGAACATTAAAAAAAAAAGGACAGATGTCTGAAGAGGAAGTAACTGCTGAAATCTAGAATCGCTTGGACAATTGAGCTGCCTCTCTGACACCCTATCTTACTTCCCTCTGCCTGAATATTCAAAATAAGAATCAAATCCAAGGTCAGAATGTTCTGAGTTTTTGTTGAGAGTGTGTGTAGCTTTGTTACTTTCTGGAAAGGTGTTTTCAGGAAAACATTTTCTCTTCTTAATAGTATTCACTTCCAATAGCCTGCAATTTGACTGTTGACTTATACTGATCATGAAACCAGAACATACTTCACAATCAAGACACAAAAAGTCAATAAACTTCTTGGGATAAGCTTAAGTAACAGACAGTTCCCAAACAGTTTAAAGCTTATTGTTAACACATGCCATCTTGGTTATTTTTACTTTTCTCTCATTGCTGCGACAAAATACCTGACGCCCAAAATGAAGGAAAGAAAGATTTATTTATCTTACAGTTTTTGGAGGTTTCCATCCACAATCAACTGGTTCCAAGGCAGGGTGACATGACACTGGGCAAGACTTCAAGGCAGCAGCCAGAGCAAAAAATGGGAAAACAAGTCTCTTCTCCTCCCTTATACTGTACACAGGCTACCCCCACACACCAGGGCAGGTTTAGCACTCACAAAATCTCTGTGCTCTCCTCTTGCACAAGAGGAGGATATTTACAAAGTAAGAACCCTGGCTCCCTGCTGAATCTATCAGTTAAAACTTTTAAACTTCTCAAGTTGACACAATGTATCAACCATAACACATGTTTAGTCAGCTTCTATCAGTGTAACAAAATACCCTAGAATAACAATTTAAAGGAAGAAACATTTATCTGGGCTCATGGTTTCAGAGGTTTCAGTCCATGGTGTTTTGACTATCCTTCTGGACTCATGGAGAGGCAGAAATATGATGAAGGGCATGGCAAAGGAATGCTGCTCACCTCATGTCAGCAAGGAAGGAGAGAAGGAGAGGAGGAAAGAAGAAAGGGGAGGAGAGGGGGAGAGAGAGGAAGACAAGGGAGAGTGAGAGGCAAGGACAGGGGACAAAAGGTCAGAGAAAGTTTTAGTCCCCAAGGTCACAGCAACTGACCATACCCTTCAACTAGGTCCCACTGTCTAAATTCTGTCACTTCCCTATAAAGCCATCAAAGTTTGAGAATCCATAAAGGATTGATCTGATGAAGTTAGAATCTTTATAATTAATAACTCCTCCAAAAGTCTCACCCTTGTATGAATAGATGAATCTTTTGAAGGACATTTTAGATCCAAACAAGATATCCTTTGCAAAGCAATATATTTTCCCATAGAAATATGGCAACCAGGCCACCACAGCCAGGAATGACCTTCGCATTGTCAAAATAGTGGTAGACTAGCAATATTCTAGAACCTAATCAGCAGTGCTTCTAAGAAAACACATCACAAGTCTTAAACAAGGCTTTCTACAAATACAATCACTCCTTCTTTATACAACATCCTCCATATGCAACAATTACAGAGCCAAACTCCAGCAAGAAGCATTACTTGAGATTCTATAGGAACAGTCCCTATTGGGTCTAGGGGGATAGGAAAAAGAGTAGGCAGGAGTTGTAGAAAGAACTAGATGGGGATAGAAGAAGAGTCAGAAAAACAGGTTTCCAGGGCAGTGACTTCCTGGGTAAGGAAATCTTCCTGGGTAAAGAGAATAGGGGCTTCTTTGAAAGCCAAAGGACCATAGGAATCAAAAATTTTCATCATTTTTACATATTGAAATGTCTTAAAATGAACTTTAATCCTATGTAGTTCATGTGTACAATTTACACATTGGCCCCAGATACCACCTCAGATTCTCCTCTAATGCCCATATCCTTGATCTTCACACCTTGTCTCAGAAATGTCAGCATTTACACTCTGCCTTCAGCACCAGAAGGGCAAGTCAAGAGATTCTTTTGCTTTTGGAGCTATCTAAACCCTGGTCTATTTGTAAGAGCCAGGACAGTGGATATATTTCTTGATTTTTCTTCCCAATGATTAAAGGTTCACTATGTGCTAGACTTACTACGATCTTGGAAAAGAAGTGTGGTAGAGGGTTCAGTGACAGTATACATTAATATGATGTGATAAATATCCTAGAAGCAGTTGAAATGGAAAGGTTATGGACTGAGAAGAGGGAGAGAACAATTTGTCCCTTCTACATATAAAAGAGATCTAAAACAGTGGTTGGCTGATATGAAGCCCCCTCAGGGAACCAGAAAATACAAAAGAATTTTAGAGTATAAGAGAAGTACATCCAATTTACTTTGCAGACACTAAAATCATAGTAATCATAACTTTCCATCACATTTGGATTCTTTGTGAACTAGTTTAAACAGAATCATTCAGACGCCCATTCACTGCCTCTGAGTCACTTAGTTTTCCTGGCTGTCTCCCGCCCTTGGGCAATCTCATTTTGAGATCTCCAAGTGAGAGGAAGACTGCACTGTAGAGTGGAGACAGAAGCAGCAAGAGGCCAGCTCTGTGGGATTGAACCATTAGATTCTGCCTCTGATCCTTCTTTGCTGAGTGACCTTGATTCCACCATGTGGGAGGTATTTGAGCTGGGTAGATTATGTGAAACTCTTTGTGACTCAAGAATGATTTACTGACCTTTCAGATTTTATTATGAATCATGAACATATAACACACAGAAAATACATAGCATACTACCTGGCCAAGAATTATTTAATTAAATTAAAACTGCTAATTCTACTTAGCTTTCCTACCAAGCAAAGAAAAGATGAGGGCTACTTTGTAATTCCCAGATGCTCCATCCTTCACAACCCATTTCCCAGAGAAACTGTGAAACCCTAGAGCATCAGAAACAGATTAGAGGGCATAGACAGGCAATACAGGGCAAGGCCTGGGAGGCTGATGGTTGTAAAATTACCACATGCTCATTGTATACTATGTGTTTTAGGAAGATATCCCTTGTGAAACTATGTGCATTTACCATGTGCTTGAGGAACCCTCCCACTGGTCTTTTCCTCACCCCAGAAACAAAGGCTAAGACCCTGATTGGCCAAGATCACACCAATCACTGAAACAGTTATTTTTGCAAAGCAGCTTACTCCTATAATTATGAGTATGCTCCAGACCCATGGGGCAACCCACTGGGGACCGCCTATCTTGCAGCCCACTCTGCTGTTGAGGTAGCTTTTCTCCTGCATTTGCGGTACCATAAATATAAAGTTTCCCTGCCAGTCACTTAAATCCTGACTTCCTCATTTTCCTTAGAGGCATCAGCTTTGAGCCAGTCTCTCCCCATTTCCTCATTCTTCACTGGAGTGAAGGTGAGAGACCCAGAAAAAAAGTAAAGAATCATTGTGGGAGACCGTAGCTTCCTTAGACCCCCCACTCCAGCCCCACCAAACACAACAAAGCTGTGTGTGTTCATGAAATTACAAGTCAAGACTAGATCTATAGGTCTGGGATCCTGGTACCAGAAGATTGTAAGAAATTATTTCTTCCTTAGACCAGAATTCCTGGAATGTTTCAACTGTCAATAGTTGGCTTTCCTGCTTCATCCTGCTACCGAGAGCTATACCTCCTGAGGTGTCACTCCACTGCAGAGCCTGGGGCACAGCCTTCCTTCCATACCTAGCTAAGGTAGCAAGAGGTGGACCTGTGCAATTGTGCATGTGGCCAGGCTACCTCATGGTCAGACACCACCTCTAATATCTTTGCTGAACAACTTTTCTCAGTCATTTCTAAATCTACACAGAAGTGTCATGAAGATGTTGGGATAGAAGAATATATAAAGATACTACTTTGCAAAGGACTTTCACTTCTGTATTTTTCCCTTACCCCAATTTGAAACACGCAGGAGGCTCGGGTCTGATTGTCTCAAGATCAGTAGGTGGTGCCTGTGTATGTGTGTTTTGAAGGACAGAAGAAGAGAAAACTGGTCTAAGAAGCAGTCTGCAGGGGTCTCTAGATGTGCTTTCTGAAAGTCTAAATTCTTAAGAAATACACAGCAGCTTTCAGAAATGAAAGGAAGAGTGTATAAGTAGACTGTCCAAGAAAATGTACAGAAGATGTACAGGCTTCCCTCTGATTTTCTGGTTTCTCCAGACTGGAAATAAAAACTTCAGCCAAGAGGAAAAGAGAGATAAAATCTTTTCATGTCTATATTCATTTTCAATGACAAATCGCCACCAACTTAGCACCTTAAAACAACTCATATTATCTCACAGTACTACGTATCCAGCATGTTCTATATTTTTATATTTTATAGTTTTTCATGCTCAGTTTGGTAAAGACAACATGAAGTAGCTGGGATCTCGGCAGTGTGTCACAGGAAAAAAGCAAGACATTATCCAGGCTAAGTTCCTGTCTGGAGACATTGGGGAGAAATATGCTTATAGACATTCAAATGAGCAGAACTCAGTTTCCTCAGGTTGTACCATTGAGTCTCACATTTCCTTGATGGCTGTCTAACAAGACTGCTCTCAGCTCCAAGAGGCCACTTGCATTCCTTTCCATATGGCCCTCTCCATCTCCAAGCTAACAAGAAGATGTTGAATCTTTCATGTGCAGGAAAGTTTGGCTTGCACCTCTGTAAATAACAGGAGAAACTCTTCTTTTACAGGGCTTGGATAATTACATCAGGAACACTTGAATAATTCCCCTGCTTGAAGGTATGATTTGTGACTTCAGTTACATCTGCAAAATCCCTTCAAAGTACTACTGAGATCTTACTTTTTAAAATTTGAATCAATACATAAAAACACATTATGCATTTTAATGGATCCCATGTGATACACAAGGCTGCAGTAACTTACATTCATACATTTCCAGTGTGCAAGAGTTTCATTTTCTCCTAACACCAGTTGTTGTTTTGATAATAGGCATTCTTACTGGAGAATGGTAATATCTCATTGTGATTTTGATTTACCTTTTACTGATGATTAGTAAGGAGCATTTTTTTCATATACTTATTGCTCATCTGTATGTTTTATTTTAAGAAATGTCTGTTTTGGCCTAGTGGCCTTTTTCAGTCAGTTTTTTCTATTGATTTTCATACTTTGTTGAATATTCTTGACATTGATCCCTTGTCAGGTGTATAATTTGCAATTTTTTCCCCATATTCTGTAACTTGTCATTTCATTTTGATGATTCCTTGTTTTGCTGTGCAGATTATACTTCAATATAATCCCACTTGTTTTCTTTTTTTTCTTTCTGTTTTTGAGATCTTGACCAAAACAAAATCCTTGCCAATTCCAATGTCCCTGTGTCCCTCCTCCTGTTTTCTTTTAATGATGTCTTTTTTTTTTCATTCTTACATTTAAGTATTTAAGCTGTTTTGAGTTGATTTCTATAAATGGTTTCATTCTTCTGCACATGGGTATCCAATTTTTGTAGCAGCATTTACTGTATTGAAGGAGTGTCCTTCCACACAAACTTAAATACTGCATGGTTTTCTATTAAAAGAAAAAATATATATAAAGTACAAAATAAGATATGATAGGAAAAAACCAAAATAATTCTAATCTAGCATGGACAATGTACTTAAAAGTGTACCTTGACTTAGTACAACCGTCTTACATGTTTCATATGTTCCTTGGCCTATTAGTCTGGCTTGCAATCTGTATCTATGATAATTTACTTTATAAGGTTTTATAAAATCAGTAAATGAATCTGATTCTGAAAAATAAAAGGGAGTTGGAAGGAAGGGGGCAAAAGAAGGTAACTGAAATGTGCTATATATATGTACCATTTTCTCACAATGAAAATAATCTTTATACACTGAAAACATATACTAATAAAAGTTGAAAAAAAGTGTCCTTTCTCCAATGCATGTTCTTAGCAAAAAATTAGTTAATGCAGATTCATGGGTTTACTTAGCTTTCTGTTCTATTCATATATCTGTTTTTATGGCAATAACTTAGTATTTTGATGACCATAGCTTTGTAGTATATTTTGAGCTTACATAATAATATAATGTTTACTGCTTTGTTCATTTTGCTAAAGATTGCTTTGACTATCTGAGGTTTTTTTTTTTTTTTTTTTTTGGTTCTTGTTAAAAGGCATGTGAACCCTGGAAACAAAATCTTGGGGCCATCATATTCTTCTGCCTACTACAGTCCCAGAATAAAAAACTGAGCCTTGATTCTTGGCAGCATCATCAAAGCTGTGGAAGAAATAGCTACATGATGTGCCCAAGAACACAAGAGCATAGGAAGTCGTGCAAAGGGTGTTGGTTCATTCTCTGTGGCCTGAGTTTGGGGACTTTATAAAGAAAAGGGATTCATTTAGCTTGCCATTTTGGAAGCTGAAAGTCCAAGATGAGATAAGACTCATCTCTTCAGCCTCTAGTGAGGAATCCATTGGCTGTATAACAACATAATAGATGTCATCATGTGAGGGGTATGTGTGAGAGGGAGGGATTTTGTGATGAGACAAGAAGAGAGAAATTCAGAGGCAAAGTTTGCTTTTTCTGTATAAACCCACTCTCGTGAGAGCTAACCAGCATTTCACAGGAACTGTATTAATTCTTTCCAAAAGCAATGACCAAATTATTTTGCACTAAGCCCCACTTCTTAAAGGTCTCACAACACACTAGGGACCAATTTTCAGCATATGAACCCTTCATACTCAAACTGTGCATAAAGATTCCCACATCCCAAATATATTAGATCTGCAGTTAATACTTTTCTCCCACTTTGAGAAAAAAAGTAGTAAACAAAATAAGATATTATGATGTCCAAAATTTCACTTTATGAGTTTAATAGGCCTAAATATTTTTAAAAGACAAGCATTTTTAAAAATATTAAGTCTTTCATTATCTTCTGCCTAAAAATTATGATTTTCAGACATTTCCTGGAAGAAAAATAAAAACGAAAACAAAAAAACCCCCAGAAAACTACCAGTTTCTCCTGGAAGGGAACAAGGTTTATTTAGTTTTCTTTCTTATCCTGTTATTTGGGGTCCAGCACCATGAGCTCTAAAATCATATATGACACCAATGCCCTGCCCTGTCATAGCACTCAGCTCATCTTTCGTGACAGAGCTGTGCACACTTCTCCACTTGGCCTTGCCAGTGTGTCACTGCAGATAAGTCTGGATAATTTGATGAAAAGCAAATAGTTTTGTCCAAATAACTACTTGACTCTAGGCTATATCTAAGCAAATTACAATGCTGGTGAAAGACTTCAAAAATCCCAATGATAGAACATTAGAAAAAGAGTGGTCAAAAGAAAAGGAACAAATTCAAAGTTAATATTTTGGACTTTATTTTCTTTTCTCAGTTCTTGCCCTCCTCCTTTGCTTCTGAGTACTAAAAATATGACACGATAACTTGCTCCAATTCAGAAAAATTTTTTTAAAAATAGGATAATTATTGACTGATGAGTTGCTGATCTTTTTTTTTTTATTTTGAAGGTAGTAAGATACAACAGAACAAAGCCAATTGAGACAGTGCAGTGAAATTGTTATGGAACGTCACAGCAGGTTACCGGGATAACCAGTAATAGGTACCATAATATATCTCATTATCTTCACAGTAGTTGTCCTTTCAATCAGGTATAGCAAAATCAAACTAAATACAGAACATTATAGAAATTATCAAAACTGAATATTGAATAGAGCAATACAATTGATTAGAACAAAGTAAAACAGTGATAACAATATTTGCCTTCAAAGAGATGGTAGAAGGAAATCCCCTCTATTTGCTATATTGCATATGGTCAGCCTCCCAAGAGATACTCAGACCTCTGGCTCCCATTTGCTAATGGGGGTGGGGGATGCTTGATTCTCAGCCCGGTAAGCTCACAGCTGCTTAGCAGGGAGGTGAGCAGGTTGATTTCTTTCCCAGCACCCTAAGTTCCAACTGAATTGCTGATCTTAAACTTCACTGTTGGCTCAGGTTATTGCCAGTTTTATGAAGAAGGGAAAAAAAATAGTAGGGCCGTGTAATAGTCTTTGTGATAGTGATGCCACCTAGTATTTCTTTTCCTAAGGTAAGTCACATAACCAGGCCTGATGGGCGAGGAACTGTAATCCACCTTTAGGGAGCAGTAAGCAGTACCAAAAGGCCATCAAATTTTTAAATAATAACCCCTAAAACAATCTATCCCAACAAACCCATATCAAGTATTCCAGGAATAAAGCTCACTTAACACCACTTCTTCAAAAAATACCTTTATACTCATGATCAGAGGATGCAGACCCATTCAAAGCAATAACTTTTTGTAAGATCAACTTTAAAATTTTGATCAGTCATTTTGACTCTTAGCTACCACTGTCCCTACCATTAAAATACCATTAAAACTCTCTTTAGTAAAAGTTATATGCAATTATATAACTTAAAATTCCTGCATATTTGGGCTTTAAATTATAAATAAAATTTAACTACAACAACTACAACTATTTTTATTATTAAATTTAAAGTCATAAATACATTAAATTTAAAATCATTAAATATAAAATTTATAATAAATGATTTAAAATCATTAAATTTAAAATAAATTATTCTATTTATTATGACATATATGCATATATATATATATATATATATATATATATATATATATATATGATTTTAAACTAAATTAATAGGGAAACCATGATTGAAGTCTTCCATTTGAACTAAACATCTTCAAAGTAATTTTAACTAGTGCCCTTTGAAAAAGTAAAAAATATACCAGTGACTGTATTTTATGAATGTGTCATCTTACTGAGCCATGTGTTTTAAATAATCTAACTTTAAAAGGTTGTGTAGTTTCACCTTTGCCCAAACCTTTGCCTCATAGATAATAGATTGGTCTGGAGTTGACTTTGTTCTCAGCCATGCATCATCAGGTAGAATGGTGAACATGCTGGCTTTCCATAAATGTGTAGCCAGAGAAGCCATATACAAAAGAAGTTGTTCCCAAGTGGCTTTATGTGAAACAAGTTATTTCTGCACTGCCTAACATGAGCAAAAACCCAGTAGAGTGTTCACAAAACAATAACCCACACTCTTTCTCCTCCACATGGTCTGTGTAATAGTCTAATTAATTTATTTAACTAAAAGCTGTAACTGAGATATAATAAGAATCTCCCACTAACTTATAACTAGAAGTCATAGTTAATCATCTTGAAACATCACAAAGTTTCTCAGTTGATGCTTATTACAAAGCTATCCAGAGAAATTGAATATGATATTTTATTCAGCACGTAGGCTGTTTAGAATATGTATTTTAGCTATAGATTTGGATAAGGGTTGTAAATTGCTTTTCCAAATTTTGACAAATTTCTTTCAATCAAACAACTGAAAAATTCACTGACAGAAGTAAAGGCTGAGTCAAAGAAGAGCACGGAGTAGAGCTAACTTGGCTGTAGCAAACAGGCACTCCGTATGTTGATGGTTCAAGAATATTTTGATTGGAAAATTTCAAATTTTTCTCTTGCAAAAACCAGTGCCAAAAGAGTCTAGGTCTAGTTGCCCAATCCCTTCTCTTGATAGCAAAAGAAATAGCCATCCTCCATTACACCTCCAACAACATTTGGAGTAACAAAACCTTAAAAGGTAGCACAGTGACCCAATCTGGCAAGAAATTCACTATAAAATAGAGTTATGTAAGTCTAATAATACAACAATTTTCTAAGAGCCATTTAAAGAATAGTTCTCTCCTGCACAGGAATAATTTAAGGAAGAAATGTTTTACTTACACTCTTTCTTTACATCCTGGTAGATGAGGTTTATTCACTGTTGACTGGAAAGTAAGACAGAATACATCCCTATTTTCTCACAAATCCACTGATAGACTTTTCTTCATATTCCTGTTGTTTTCTCCTTTGACAAGGAAACTGTCTCTTCCTCTTGTTCTCTGGAAACTCTCCCCTTTTACCTTCACAAAGACATCACTTCTGCATTTGATTGTTTTTTCTTCTGTTCTTCTCCTCAGGATCATTCTATCAGCACATGGAAATCTTCCTATTGTCCTTTCTCAAAAGACAAGCAGCAATAGCAACAAGAGCAAACTCCCTAAATCCAGTAGTAGCTTCTACACCTGATTGACTTCTCTGCTCATCCCAGAAAATCTTCTCAAATTTTGTTTCCAAACAGTCTCCATTTCCTAAATCCCTTTCAACTGCAACCTACTCCTAGCAGTCTTATCATACTTCCCTCCACTGGCTGCTCTTATATTGCATCTCCAAGCACCATGTGCTGTACTGTTGCCCAAAGTCTCAGCAATTCTCAAAGAGGTGACTACTCTTTCTTTCCTAAGGCACTTTTCTCTTTGGAGATCCATGACTCCATGCATGTCTCTGTCAGTTTCTTCTCTTTTGTTCATTTTCCTTGACCAAAATTCTAAGGTAACAATACTACTCCAAGTTTCAATCTTCTTTCTCTATATTTTCTCTTGTCATTATCTCATCCAGTCTCATAGCTTTAAATACTATTTATATAAATACTAATGACTCAAGCAGGAGTCGTTAAGACACTTATACTACAAATAAACAAAAATCAAATTCTGTCTTAAATGTTAAGGTGGGGGTTATTGGTTCACATAACTGAAAAGTTCAGAAGCAAAGTGGTCCTTGAGGCTTAACAGTGTTATCAGGGGATCAATTTCTGTCCAATCCTCTGTAATGACTTTGTGTTATTAGCTTTATCATTGTATCAGTCAAGTGCTTACTAGAGAAACATATAATACAAGATATACAAATATACAAGAATTTACAAGATTGGTTTACAGTGGCTGCACATAGAATCAGATGTGAAAGGGTATGAAAGGTCTGTCTGCACATTAAAGAGCTGAGGGATCCAATTAAAGGTCTGGAGCTCTGTGTAGTGTCCCATGGGAGTCTGTATCAAAAGACTAAAGGGTGCATAGTAGAAGCTGGAGTCTGCACTAGAAGCCAGAAGATTACATCCAAGATAAAAGCAAATAATGCAGCACCTACAAAGAAATAGAAGCAATCTTCTCTTCCTCATTTCACTTTTATACCATTCTGGCAATAATGATCCATAGGGTGGGTCTTCCCTGCCCAGAATATGCTGAGCTAATTTAGTTGACTGTTACTCAAATCGACACACTCCAATCAACTATCACAATCCTCAAAATAATGTCCCTTATGTAGACAAAGTACAGCAGGTCCAGACTTCGTATCTACAAATCATGCCATCTGCCTTTGTTATGCTTCCTACTGCTAAGACAAAATACCCAATATATAAAGTTAAAGGAAGAAAGATATATTTATCCCACTGTTTGTAAAGGTTTCAGTCCATAATTCACTGACTGCAAGGCAGAGTGGCCTCACAGAAGAGAGCAATTCATGATGGTAGAAGACAGCAAAAACAAACTGCAAGGAGGGAAGGACAAGTCTCTTTTGGTTTCTTATATTGTTATGTAGGCTATCTGCCCTAGGGTGGTGTAGCACTCACATCCTTAATTCCAGCATTAGACCATGAATCAATCATAACCTCTCAATTCAGTCACCTCTGAAAAGCCACCCACTTATGATTGCATGAGGGATTGGGGGGACATACAGACACAAACCGTAACATTCTTCCCCTGCCCCCCCCACAAAGACTTATGCGCATCCTTTTATGGAAAAGACATTTCCATTCCAAAAGATACAAACAGGGAGATACAAAGAAATGGGACCAAAACAAGTTCAGAATCCAGACATGCAAACATAAGTCCTGTATAGCATCTGAGGCAATGATTGGCAAGACGTGAATGCCAACAGTCTTGGATAGCTCCACCTGTACAGCACTTTCAGTGGTTATAGGCTTTTCTCTTAGGAATGCTCTGCTCCCCTCTTGCAGTTTCCCTCAGAGGATCTATGTTCCTGGATTCTCCAAACTTCTGGAGTCTCTGGTACACCTTTGGCATCACATTCACAGCTTCCCACATTGCCCTTTCAGAAGCACACTTCCTGGATCCCCAGGTCTTCTAAAATCTGGGGGGAAGACTTCCTGAATCCACAACTCTTTCATTCTTCATGTACCTAAAATCAGCACCATGTGGATGATCCCAAGGTCTGCTGCCAGCTGGAGCAGTAGCCAGGCTTCCTTGTCTCTTGGTTCTAAGGGGTTAAGTGCCTACACTGGGCACTCTGAATCCAATACTGAGGAATAAATTCTCTATGCTGCCACCATTCTGGAAAATGGTGTTCCATGGCTTTCTTCTCAAAGCAAAGTCTATTACTTTTGCAATTTTGGGGCTGAAAAGGATAGAGTCCTAGTTGCTTCTTGCAATGCTCTCAGGCTAACTTTTCTTTTCTCCTCTTCCTTTTCAGCAATCAAGATCACCTCTGCTCTATCTTTGCAGTCCTTAGCTTTACTGAAGTTTCCTTTCTTGTCAAACTCAGTGTTTTAAATCATTCTTCTGGGTTCTCTGCACTCAATTCTCAACACAGATCTGGCAAAAAGTTCCTAACAATAGCCATGTTACTGTCTCAACATTAAGCTGCTTTGAAATTTCTTCCGCAAGATTGGTCTGCTGTCCTTAATCTCAGTCTCAGGCAGAGTCTCTAGACATGAGCAAAATGTGGACAAACTCTGTGACAAGCCATAACATGCATCATCTGGAGTCCAATAACCAATGCAGTCCTTCTTCCAGGCAGAAACTTCTCAAGACTGATTTTTACCAGAAGGATTTCTATCAGCTTTCTGGTATTCTAAAGTCTGGCAAGAATCTCCCATACAGTACTGACTAAAGTGTACTACACCTTTTTCATCTGACACCTCTAATCATTCCAAACTCTTGCCATAAGCCATTCCCAAAGGCTTCTGAGCAACATGGTCAGGTATAGTAAGAGCAATGACCTCACTTTTCTGGTACCAAATTCTGTTTTAGTTACTTTCCTTGTTGCTGAGACAAAATATTCAACATACAAAGTTGAAGAAAGATTTATTTAGCTGTTTGCTGAGGTTTCAGTCAATAATCAGCTGGCTCCAAGGCAGGACGGCTTCACAAAGGAAAGCAATTCATAGTGGACACAAGACAGCAAAAGGAATAAGCAAGGAGGTGAGAGCAAGCCTCTTTCAGTCACCACACTGTATGCAGGCTATCTGTCCGAGGGTGGCTGTAGCACTCAACATCCTCAACCCCAGCATTAGCCCATGAATCAATCATAACCTCTCAATTCAGCCCCCTTCAATAAGTGCCCCCTCCATGGCTGCATGAAGATTTGGGGGGACATCTAGACACAAGCCATAACACCATCCAAAAAAAAAGATTCATTTATGGTGGCATTCTCCATGTTATCAAAAGGGAAGAATACAAGTTTTTTTTTTCCTAGAACATACCATAAAATGAGACTGCATATTTCATTTGCCCAAACAATTTACAGATGTATTTCTAATCTAATTTTTTCATAAGGCAATACCATGTGCAGAATGATTTGAATCTAGGTACCTGAATCAATAACAATGATATGGTAAAGGAAGGATTACACTGATCGAGATAAAACAATCAATATCCACGTCAATCTCCAAATAAGAAATCAGTTCCCTCCAAATGATATGGATTCCATGCAGTGATGATGGGAAATAAAGGATAGTGTAAGAGAGTTATTTTTACCAAAACTACAATTACCAAAATTATGTGTATGGCATCTCTCTGTGACATTGTGATGGCATGCTGTAGGAAAAGTATGTATGCATAAACATACAAATATAACCAATCTTTTAAGCCCTACCACAGTGGATGGAAAAGAAATTGTGTTGTGTCCACAGTCACACAGTTACTTCTTGCATCTTCTTTCACCCATGTCAAGGTGAGATCACATATATCTAATACTGCTCAGTCATGTGGGGTTTGACTAGAAGAGGCTACTACTAAGCATTGTAACATGCCTCATTGCCCTTCCAAGCATATTCTGATGATAGTTTTCTATGTTTGTTCACAAAAAAAGAGACAGAATTAATAGCATGCTACTGAAGAACTCATTGGTTTAACTTTCTATTTAGTAAAGACATGGTAGCAGTGAAGATAGAAAAAGATTGTTGGGATATATTTTGAAAGTAAATTGGCATACATTTTGGTTTGGGGCTGGTAAATTAAAATAGAACTAAGGATTACATTGAGGTTTTTCTGTTTGTTTCTGAGTTTCTCTGGATGGATGTCATTAACTGAGACAGAGAAAAATAGTCAAAAAAGTAGGTTTTGCCAGGTAAGGAGCAGAAAGTAAGAGCCATGTTAACACTGCAATATCTTTAGCAGTCACAATGAATATGCAGACCTCATGTGCCTCATAAGCCATACTCATCATAGGCAGATTCATTCCTCTTCTCAATAGAATGATGCTTTCACTGACCCTGATTCCTGAAAGGAAAGCATCATTGTCATCCCAAACAGGATTTCTCCTTCCTTCCCAGTATTTTCCTCCAACCAAGCTTGAGCTTGTTACATTTCACCTCTCTGTTATTATACCTGAAGCTTCATATCCCACTTACATCATCACTCCAATTCTCAAAATTCTGTGAGCCTTCTAGTTATTAAAACCAAAAGGATATGCTTGTGTAATGCTATGGGATGTATCCATAGATTGCACTATCAGCATAATGCAACATAATGCAACAGTTGACAAAAATTTAATAATCTTGAGTACAGTAGAATTTTTGTTTTAAATCTTTATTTTTTATATCTTTCCCACACACTCTAGTACTATTATTGTGTGCATACATCAATAATTAGGCAGTATCTGCCTCATGACATTTGGCTTCCTAGACCAAGGAAATAAAGGGTGACAATAGGTGATGTTGCTAACGCCTAGCAGAAGTCTGATTATCAAAAGCTCCTGTTAAAACATCACAACTAGTTACAAAGTCTGAAAAAACAAAGTCTCAGCATCACCCAATTCAGCTCAATTTGTCCAGCTCAGGTTTGTTCAAGAACTCTAGCTTTACCTACCATTTCCCTCATTATTCCTTATCATGCTCTGAAGTAAAAAAAAAAAAAAAAAAGCACATAAAGAAGGAAAACTGTATATGTCATCTCATTTCTACCCTCTCAAACATTACAGTCATTCTAACACAGTATGGTGGTGGGAGCAATTTCCTGTTTGAAGGGTAGTCTAAATAAGTCTTCAGGGAGTGGTAATTTATACTGCATATAGAATTAATGTGGCTTACAAATAAAAAGAAAGGAGGTGAGGCTAAGTGATTAAAAGCTGTTAAAGTTTCTTTAGAAAAGTTTCTTGGGATAAAAGGATTTCCATTGGTATTGAAAAGGGGAATGGAGATACCAACCAGGACAGAGAAAAAGACAGGTCATTCTAATAATGGAAAGTGCTTTGAGCTGAGGCAAAACCAATGACTTTGGAAGCAATTCATGAGGAGTTGTGCATCAAAGGATAAGGGTCTTTATATGAGGCTGCTGTGGGCGTTCAATGGAAGTCATGAGTCCATGTGCGGAAATTTGAATTTCATGCCAGAGGTGACTGAGAAATCCTCACAGCAAATATGAACAATGATAATTAATCTCATTTGGTGAGCCAGAGTTAGAAGAAACACACTTCCATTCCATTTCCCAGACTTCACCTCCATAAGAAGTTAATTTGTATTGCACAACCCAGTCTTCTGGCTTAGACAGAAATATTTCATTTTTTAGAAATCACTAAAAGTATCATTGTAAAAAAAAAAGTATTTATAGCTTGGCTAAGCTAATTTAAAACACACAGCAAGAGCATGTCATGCCTGGTGTTCTCTGGCCCACAGCTGCAGGACTGGTAGCACGTCTTTCAGCTGGTAAGGGCTCCTTGATCAGGAACACCCTATTAAACAGAATACTTTAACAGAATACTTTCTACTCAACAAGCCATTGTAAGGATGACATCAAACTTTTTTGGTTCATTAGGTAACTGTCTAGCATGGAGATGCAACTGTTTCTGTCACTGTTCCTCAAATAAAACTTACTTAAACTTTCGAGGCATTTGGGTCTTGAGCAAGATCCTGAGGTCATCTCAGGGTGAGCTAATTTTTTTAACCTGACCTAGCAAAATATTTTACAACATTTCCTAATCTAGGAAAAGCTGAGACTTTCCCTTATAAAAACCTAAAATTTGCCTTCAAAAAAAAAATGTGATCAAATAAATTAATTGGGAAAATACTGCCTTTGTTCTGCTGAAAAAATTCAACATTTATGCATAAACCACGGACAGCCTGGCCATTAGGAATCACAGCCAACATATGACAGTCACCACATTCGTGCTATGTAACGAATCAGACACCAGACATTTCTACACCTTCAGCAGAGTAAGTGATTACTGTTAGCCTCTTTAATATCTAAGAGATACCCAAAAGGTCCTCACATCTCCAGAGAAGATGAAATTTATCAGTTCCAGGTACACTGGACATCATTTTTTGGATTTGACTGGTAATGCTTCTTCTGTAAAAACCATCGTGTCATAAATTAGTAAAAGCATGCAAGGAGAAAAATATTTTTTTTTCTTCAAAATGTATATGAAGAAAAGGGAAACAGATAAAGGGAGGGAAAGGAAAATCATTAGAAAATGGGAACAATCACCAATTATGTTTGTTCCAAAAACTTCTTTAAGCAGATGCTGATGTCACATTTGACATTTGATACACATACGTCTCTTGATAAAAACAAAGGAAACAAAATTATAAAGTCCAGTATTGCCGTCACCATACAGCATAGGCAAATTATGGTCTTAAAATAAGTGTCTGACAGACCTGGATAGTTTCATCCACATAAAAGCAATTTCTTTGTCATCTTATTATTTTACTTACACTAATATCTGGTGAAGTGGCCATGGTATTGCTACAACATGTAATGTTGTGAACCATGACATTTAACAGACCAGGAAGGACCCTCTCCAGAAATGAGCCACTGTGCTGAGACTGGGCAGAAAACAGACTGAAATGAGTCACACAACGTACCACGGCACAAAGGCTGATTCACCAGGTCCCAAGGAAAATAACTAGGCGTGAGTAGCTGGTGTGCCCAGGGACACTCAGTCCCCACAAGCAAGAGACTATTGGTCTAAACCCACCACTGAGCTGCCAGGAAGAGGGGAAGGGATGGTGTGAGAAATGCCATAACAGATAGGGTGGGGGAGCAGCTCCTTTTGGGGTAGCAGCACAGCTGTGGCTGTTTGTTTTCAGTGAAGGGTCCTTGTGGCAGAGGGAGACATCTGTGCTAAATGCTCTGAAGTGTATACTGTGAAATGATTTATCCAGAAGGCTGCACAGCTGGCATCAGATAAAACACTTGGAATCATTTTAGTTGTAACTTACAGGCAGCATTCTCTCTGCAATGCTAAATTTAAACCATTCCTGTCATTTCAGACTCTCTAATGAAATGTTTCTCACAGGATGTCTCTGTCTTGGACATAGTATGTGATCCCTCTACAAAGTAGAAGGGAATTTGAAGGATATAAACCACCTATTCTTATAACTCCCTCTACCTACACGCACACGTGCACATACTCTTCTAAGAAAAAACTTTAGGACAGTGGTAGAAATGCACTGAAGGGATAAAGATGATCTTCTTGGAGCAGGTGTGGCAGGTGACTAGTGTCTGTTCACAGTTCACAAGCAGCAGTGCTGACTGCAGAGTGACTCAAGCAAAAGCCCCAGAGAGACTGTTCCCTGATTTGCCCCTTAGAAGTGGAACAGAAAATGTGGTACTATAAATATTCCCACAGAAGCATAGCTTTCCTGGATCCCCCAAAAAGCACAGGCTCACCCTTCCGCTCACCGTACTAAAGTGTGAATAAGTTCATATGCCCTCCATAGCTAAAAACCTAGCAGAAAACATTCAACACATACACATTCAGGCATGCATACGTGACAGTCAAGATTCATCCAGCAGGATGATGATAGAATGATGGAATCTAAATTGTTCTACACTTAATTATGGAAGTAAACTAACCTTCTGATATTGATACAACTTAAAAATAAAATCAACATTTTGGAATTACTGTCCTATCTCAACTATAAATCCCAAAACTGTTATAAGAAGTTAAAAAGCAGGCCAGGGAGGAGAAGAGGAAGTAATAATTAAAATGCACTATATGTATGTACCAATTCCCCATGATAAATGCATTCACAGTATACTGCAAGTATATATTAATAAAAATTTTTTAAACCACATAAAAAGAAATTTAAAAACCTAGGAAGAGTTCTAGGTTTTAGTCCAAACATTAATGCTCCTTGCAATTGGTAAATAAGAGCTTTCCTCACATCATTTATAACCCACAGTGGCAAGAACATCACATTTCTAACTTTTTCCATATGTCTTGGATTTTCACAGTGACAACACTACTCCTTACCATACTTCTTCAGTTCTCCTATGATAGGTTAGCCAAAGAATTGCACGCTATTTATAGGATGCCAGAAAGTGGGGGGCACTAGGACTCTTCCCAATTAATAACAGTATTCATAAACAGCCATAAGGGCAATAGTTAGAAAGGCTTCTTTTGTCTGAATGACCTCCTCCCTCCCTAAGACGGGGCTCAGAAAACCACCTAAATGTGGGTTTCTACTGCCCTCTCCTAAAGTGAGTAGACAGGCAAGACACTGGGAGTCTTCATTAGTGGCATCTCAGTGAGAATTAGGAACTCTTGAGTACTTCTGTGTCCTAAGAGAGGATGCTTGCAGCCTGCCTTAGGGACCACAAACCATCTGTGTTGCTTGGAATCTTCGGTTCCCAGCATTTTCTGTCAAGGCCTTTTGCCAAAACTGCCACAGCCACGATGAATAGTGAGATTAGTGTTCAAATAGTTAATGTTGCTAAAAGCTTCTACTTGACATTTTATGGGAAGTAGCACAAAGTCACTGGGGAAGAATCTGGATCTTTGAAGGAATTCCTGAGGTGCTACATCATATATCACTTCAGGTGTCAGAATGTCCTCTTAAGCCACATAATCAACGTTCTGGACTTAATTAACACAAGGAAAACTAACCATAGTCCTCACCACCAAAATATGAACTTTAATTTTGGGGGGTTCTACTATGTTTTTCATCCATACAAAACTTCAGCCACTCACATATTTTTTTAACATTTTTAACATTTTTCTAAAAGTCAAACAACTCTTGACAACCCAATGCAGTGGTGGTAAACCTATGACATCCATTCCACAGGGGTTGTTTTTGTCATTGAAATCTATGAAAGTTCACCACCACTGACTATTGTATGTCAACATTCTCTAGTGAATAAAAATTAATTTGTATTACTTACCATATCACCTCTCAACAAAACATGCAAATTATATTGTTTTGCTTAACAAAACATATTACCTTTCATGGAAACAGTATAAGATCAGTTGTAAAGTCATCTATATAATATAATCAAATGACAAAGAAGACATTGCTATGAGGACTAGTTATATTAACAGATTGAACTACTGATTATAAACATTTCCTAGGTGAATTTATCCTAAGTAAAAGTAATCTCAGTGAACTCATCATGTTAATGTAAGGTAGTCTACAATCCACTGGTTACTAAAATCTTTACTCACCTCAGAACACAGTTTGACTGGTCCCATATCAACTTTCAGAATGCAAACAAAATTCACCCTCTTTAACAAAACAAAACAAAACATGTAGTAATTAGCAGAACCTGAAAATACCTACTAAGTTACTCAGTCTTTTTGGAAGGCACTGTAGGATACAGTCATGAAATCAAGCCATGAGAGTGCCCAACTCTTTAGCATATTCTTTCCTAACAAAAAAATATTTTTGCAACTCTTTTGTTGACATAAAAAAGTTTGGATTCTTCTGACAGTTTATAACATTGGCTACCTCTCAAGGGTTTCTTGTTAAGTAGTGCTTTCTACCAAGACATTAGAAGAACGTAACTTCCATCAAAAATAAGCAACAAGGACTATTAGCTATTCCCTATGGCCTGTGCCCAGATCCGGGTCTCCCTTTCCTAAGAATGGCTACTCCTACAATACAAAATGAAAAGTAATTTCCATTTATTTCAGAGAAGCTCAAATAACTTGTTTTATTTCAAAGCTAACTTTCATGGCAATCTACTGAGATAAGAAAGAGGTATTAACAAGATTCTTACTGGAATATCACAATAGAAAGTAGGGAAGGTATGCAGAAAACATAACTGTAGTACAAGTGAAAAACTGTCAAAAGTTCCAGTTTATGTGTCAAATGCACACTTTCCTGCTGAAACATCACTTTGTGCTCTCATGCAACATATTTGCTATGGTTTGAATGTGTCCCACAGAGTTCTTACATTGGAAATTTAGTCTTTAGTACAGTGAACCCTTGACTTATGAACTCAATTCATTCCTAAGGGCTGGTTGTAACTTGAGTTGTCAATTAAGGGCTTAAGCTCCTCTCCACAGCTCTCAAAGTCTCACTTCTATATAAAGGCAGATCCATGTCCTTAGAGAGACACTGGCTCAGTATTGGGGTTCAGTTTACCCCATAAGGGAAACGATGTTGTAATGTTCCTTCTACAACTCTTTAATGGTTAAATCTATGTCTGAGACCACCTGGAAGCATAAGTGGTTGGCATTTGGATCATAACTCAACACTTTGGTCAAAAATTAAAACTAAAATTTGAGTCATAACCCAAGTTGTTCTTATATTAGGCCAGTTTAAACTCCAGGGCCCACTGTACAACAGTATTGAAATAGGATCTTTTGGGTGTTTAGATCATAGTGGCTCTATCTTCATGAATGGACTAATTAATTCATGGATTAATGGGTCACTGCAGAAATGGTTTTATTACAAAAGCTTCTCTGGTACACCTGCTCTGTCTCACCAAATGATACCCTCTCTCTGTCAAAATGTCGTTAAGAAGCCCTCCTCAGATGCCACCATCATGGACTTCTTAGTCTCCAGAATTGTAAATTAAATAAACCTCTATTTTTCATAACCTATCCAATCTCCAGCATTTTGTCATAGTAACAGAAAGTGGACAATATTTATTCAATATGTGAAACTAAATTCGGAATTATCTTCCTTAAATTAGTATAGAAAGCTTCTGTTGATTGAAATCCTGGCCATTATAGTCATTGTTAAAATATAGTCATTCTAATATTTGATTATATTATGAAACAATGATTAAAATTTTGTTCTAGTGGAAATACCAGTATGGAATAACACCAAATGAAAAACTGCTAAGTTTATTTGAGCAAGAAAATATCTCACTAAAACTATTGCAATTGTTTCATGTTTTGTTATTCCTGGTCTGTTCTGTTTAACAGTGAGCACTCATTTAAATACACAATAATCCCAGATTTTGAAATACTATTTACTGAGTACTAAATAGTATTGAAAACTGTAAAATTTGACTGAAATGTTTTTCCTAGGAATAAACTTAATCATTTGGGCTGCTCTGCATGTGAGTTTGTCCCTGAAATAGAGGTCTTCAGAGGGTAAACAGGAGCAGTAGTGAAGCTCTGTCCAGCTGTAGGACCTTGGCGAGCTTGGCAAGAGTGTGGGTGAGTCCTTCCTCCACACAGAGAACATCAGGTAGGTTGAGGAGTGGGTCAATAAGGCCTCTCCCAACCTGGAGAAAATTAAACAGCTTATGAGACACCCAGTGACACAGTAGGATCTCAACCAAGACAAAAACTATAGACAGAGAGAGCTGTAACCTGGAACTACCTGAAGACATAGTAACAGCAGGCTTCATTTATATCAGTATTCCTAGGCTAGTCAACCTAGGGAGAATACAGAATTCACCCAACTGACCCTGGAGGAGGAATTCAGGTGACTGGCCCTCCTCTTCATTGTGGTACCCAGCAATCAGACAAACATCAACCACACGGTAGGACCCTAAGACACACACTACCAATAGTTGAGACTAGTGGGATTGAAAGACCAAATATTAGCCCGAAAAGTAAAAATGACAAAATGAAAAAGCAAAAAGCAATCTCAAACATCTAGTCCACCAGAAGCAAGTACAGTAGATATTGAAATGGAGGACTTCAAAAGTCACACACCAGAAATCTCTGAAAAGATAGCAAGTGAAATAAAGAAACAAATCCACAAGGCTATAGAGGAAATCAAATTAGAAATAGTTTCTCATGTAAAGACAGAAATAACAAAGGAGTAAACGAGTTTTTCAACATAGCTAGAGAAGAAATAGATTAAAATAAAAAGGTACAGGAGCATGGGAAACTGATTGAAACCTTGAATGAACAATATAGAAAACAAGCAGAATCCATGAAACAAATTCAAAGAGATATCCAAGAAACAAAAACCTTCTATTGAAAGCTGGTGAAACAGTTTAAATGAGGCTAAGGATAGAATTTTGGACCTTGAAGACATAATCTCAGTGATCATGAAAGGATAGAATTTTTAAAAATAACAAAGCAGCATGAAATGACAATTCAGTAGACAAATATATGACTGATAGGCATCAATGAAGATGCAGGGTTCAATGCAAATGACATAGAAAACTATTTGCAGAAGTAATAGCAGAAAATTTCCCCAACATGGGAAAAGAAACTGATATACAGGTAAGTGAGACATATAGAAGGCCAAAGTTATAACCAAGATATATCTACACTCAGACATATAATAATTAAGATCTCAGACATACAACATAAAAACAGAATACTAAAAGCTATTAGAGAAAAGACACAACTCATCTATCAAGGAAAGCCTATTAGAATCACAGCAGACTTTTCAGCACAAATGCTCAAGTTAAGACAAGCTTGGAATGAAGTATTTCAAGCCCTGAAAGAAAACAACTTTCAACCCAGATTGATGTAACCAGTAAAACTTTCTTTCAAATTTAATGGAGCAACAAGATACTTTCATGACAAAGAACTGAAGAAATTCATGTCCACCAAACCAACCCTAGCAAGAGTAATAAAGGACATACTAGATAGAGATAAAAATGACCAAAATCTCCAGAACAACAACAGAGAGAAACCACCAGGATGGGCAAGCAATTACACAAGACAGAAAAGCAGAAAACCAACAACAGCAACATAAATTACAGAAGTTGAGCCAGTACATTTAAGTTATAACCACCAATGTAAATGGCCTCAATTCACCTATTAAAAGAATTAGATTGACAGAATGGATCAAGAAACAGGATCCTACAATATGCTGTATATAAGAAATACATCTGACTAAAAAAGAAACTCATAGATTAAAAGTCAAATGATAGCAAACAGTATTCCATGCAACAGGAGCCCAGAAAAAAGCAGGTGTAGCTATTATTTGCAGATAATGTGAACTTCAAACCTAAAATGATTAAAACAGATAAAGAAAGTCACTTGTTAGTGGAAAAATTCAAGAGGAAGAACAATTATAAATGTATGTGCACCAAATACAGGAGGACCCAACTATGTAAGACAAACACTAATGGACATGAAAAGCCAAATACACAAGAACAAAATTATAAGAGGGGATCTTATCACCCCATTGTCACAAAGAAATAGAGTAGACAAAAAGTTAGCAAAGACATAATAGAACTGAATCATACCTATGAGCGAGTGGATTTAGTAGATGCTTAGAGTGTTCCACTCAACCACATCAGAATGTATCTTCTTCTCAGATGCACATGGGACATACTCCAAAACAGACCATATACTAACCCATAAAATATTCTTAACTAAATGCAAAGGGATTGAAATTATCCCATGTATATTATCTAACCATAGTGCACTGAAATTGTAAATGGCAAAAGAAATTGCAAAATTTGCATAAATATATGGAAATTAAATAACAACCTCTACATAATTCACATAATAATTAAATACACAGTCTCTATTCACATAGGGTGGAAAACACAGAGGAAATGGACAGATTTCTAGAAACGTATGAACTACCAAAGCTCAACCAAGAAGATATAGCAATTTTGAATAACTCAATATCAGGTATTGAAGATGAAAATATGATTAAAAACTTACCAACAAAGCCCAGGTCCTGACGAATTCACAGCTGAGTTCTACAAGAAATTTAGAAAAGATTGATGCCAATACTCCTTAAACTCTTCAATGAAATTGAAAGGGAAGCAATCCTCCCTAACTCACTCCTGGAAGCAAGTAATACTCTGATACCAAAACCAGAGTAAGACTCAACCAAAAAGGAGATCTACAGGCCAATCCCACTAATGAATTGAACAATGATGCAAAGATTCTCAATAAAATGCTGGCAAATAGTATGCAGTAAATCATCAAGAAGATTATACATCATGACCAAGTGGAGTTTATTCCAGAAATGCAGGAATGGCTTAACATACACAAATCAATAAATGTAATACACCACATCAACAGAGTCAAAAATGAAAACCACATGATCATCTCAAGAGATGCAGAAAAAGCTTTTGATAAAGTCCAACACTTGTTCATGATTAAAAAAAAAAACCTACAGAAACTTGGAATAGATGGCATCTACTTCAATCTGATAAAGGCCATCTATGACAAACCAACAACCAACATTATACTAAATGAACAAAAACTGAAAGCTTTCACTCTAAAATCTGGTACAAGACAAGGATGTCCACTATCACCACTCCTATTCAATATAGTTCTGGAAATATTAGCCAGAGCAATCAGATAAGAACGAGAAATAAAAGGAATAAAGATAGGAAAGGAAGAAGTTAAATTATCACTATTTGCAAATGACATGATACTCTATATAGAAAACCCAAAAAACTCCATTAAAAGACTACTAGAGGTAATGAATTCAGCAGCGTAGCTGGATACAAAGCCAACACTCAAAAATCAATAGCATTCCTGTACATAAGCAAAAAACTCCAGGAGAGAAAAATTATAGAAATATCAACTTTCACAATAGTATCTAAAAAAATCAGATACTTAGGAATCAACCTAACCAAAAATGTAAAAGACTGAAAATTATACTACTCTAAAAAGGGAGATTGAACAGGATATTAGAAAACGGAAGGATAGTCCTTACTCTTGGTTAGGAAGAATCAGCATTGTGAAAATGTCCATACTCCCAAAACTGTTATACAGATTCAATGCAATCCCAATCAAAGTACAATCAACATATCCTACAGATCTAGAGGAAACACTCTTAAAATTCATTTGGAAACAGAAGAAACTTAGAATAGCAAAGGGGATTCTGGGAAACACAGACAAGGCAGGAGGCATCTCAATTCCTGACTTGAAACTATGCTACAAAGCTACAGTGATAAAATCAGCATGGTACTGGCAAAGAAATAGACTTGAGGATCAATAGAACAGATTAGAAGATGCAAACACAACTACAAAGACACTCAACCACCTCATATTTGACAAAGGGGCTAAACATGTTCACTGGAAGGATAGCCTCTTTAATAAATGGTGTTGGAAAAATTGGCTTTTCACATGCTGAAGACTGAAACTAGACCCATGTTTATCATCATGCACTAAGCTAAAGTAAAAACGAATCAAAGACCTAAATATTAAAACAGAAACACTAAATCTACTAGAAGAAAAGGTAGGTAGAAATCTTGGAAACATACGAGTAGGCAGATAATTCATGAACAAAACACAAACTGCATGGGAAATACTTCAAAGAATCAACAATTGGAACCTCATATTATTAAAAAATGTCTGCACTTCAAAAGAAATCACCAACAAAGTGAAAAGAAAACCAACAGACATGGGAACGAATTTCAGGCATCAATAAAAAGGACTTACATCCAGAACATATAAAGAACTGAATATCAAGCTCCCTAAATTCAAAGACCCTCTCCAAAAATGGGCATCAGAGATGAACACACATTTCTCAGATGAAGATATACAAATGGAAAATAAATACATGAAAAAATGTTCACCATGACTGGTCATTCAAGAAATGCAAATTAAAACAACACAGAGATTTCGTCTCACTCCAAGAAGAATGGCTGACATCAAGAAATCAAGAAGAATGGCTGACATCAAGAAATCAACATCTGATAACAAATGTTGGTGAGGCTGTGGGGGAAAAGGAACACTTTTCCACCGTTGGTGTGGGAGTGTAAACTGGGTGCAGCCACTATGGAAATCAGTATGGAGATTCCTCAAAAAACTAGGATTGGAAGTTCCATTCAATCCAGCCATTCCACTCTTAGGCATTTTCCCAGAAAAACTGAAAAGGTCATATCACAGTGATATATGTGTACCCATGTTCATAGCAGCACAATTTGTAACAGCTAAATCTTGGAAACAACCAAAATGTCCATTAACCGTAGACTGGATGAAAAAGATGTGATATTTTTATACAACAGAATATTATTCAGCTATAAAAAAGGATGATCTTGAGGCTTTTATAGGTAAATGGAAGCAACTTGAGACTATCTTCATAAGTGAAATAAGATTCATATTTGTAAATATCACATTGTTTCTCTAGTGTAAAAAAATAATAAAAACTGAAGGAGTAATAGGATCCAAAATGTATAATAGATAATGTAAAAATGAAAAGGAAGGAAAGTGCTTTAAAGGATATTACCGTATGTAAAATGTGTAAAATAGATAATTATACTATTTTTTGTTGGATTATCAGAAAGAATCGTTTGCACTGTCATTGTCTATCCAGTTTTTAATGTGTTGATTTTGTAACTTGAACAACTATTTCTAAGATGACAATATGTAGTTTATCAAGTAGTGATTTCTGTTTTTTTGAAATTGTTTCTACACTTTTTTCTGTATTTTTCTCTAAAAAAAAACCCCAAGACATTAGTAACAGCATATTACTAACTTGACTACACAGTTTTAATTTTTAGCCTGTAATCACATATACATGTGCTACAGTTCTATCAATTTTATACCATGTATACTTGCATGTAGCAATCAAGATAGAGAACTGTCCCATGATCACCAAATAATTCACTTGTGCTATTCTTTGTATTTCTGCTTTCTTCTACCAGCAGCCCCTGCCCTACTCCCAGTCTGTCCCCTACCAACAACTATTTGGACTCCATTTCTAAATTTCTATCAAGAATGCTATATAAATACTATCACACATTCTTTGACATTGACATTTTTTCACCAAGCACGGGGTCCTTGAGGTCTATCTAGGTTGCTACCATATACTGTTAGTTCATTCCTAGTTATTGCTAAGTGTAATGTATGGATGTACCAGATTCAACTGTGGGAATGGATGGATTGTTGCCCCCATTTTGGAGACAAGTTATACATTTCTACACCTATGTAAACTGCAACAGAGACTGGGAACTATTCACCCATAATGTAAGATTTAGACTTGAGATGAATTATTTCCAGTATTTTTCTGTATTAAACCTACTGTGAACATTTTTTTGTAAAGATTTTATGTGAACATGGAGTTTTTATTTCTTCAGAATAAATGCCAAAGAGTATAACTTTTATTTCTTTAGAATAAATGCCAAAGAATACAACTGCTCAGTCATATGGTAAATGTATGATAAGTTGTACAAGAAACTGCCAAAATATTTTCCAGGCATGCAATTTTACATTTTTACCAGTAAGAGACCCAATTTCTCCATATCCTCATAAACATTTGATATGTTCATATTTTTCATTTAGCAATTCTAACAGGTAACTATTTCATATTTAATTTGCATTTTCTACAGGTTAATGTTGAATATACATATTTATGACCTTATTTGCCATCTGTTGTTTCCTATAGTGAAATGTTAGTATCTTTGCATATTTTATAATTAGATTGTTTTTTAATATTATTTAATGCTTAATATATAATGTCTTTATATATTTTACATATAATTCATACTTTAGTTTTCATTCTCACAACAGGGTTTTTTGGACCACAAACTTATCTATTGAGTTTTTTCATTTATAATACTTTTGATGTCTAATTTCACTTACAGGAAAAACTAACAACATATATTTTTATGTATATGAATCTATAGTAGGAAGGATAGTTAATCTAACAAAAATATGGGTAATATGTGGTAAGATCTATAAAGGGACAGAGCTGTGAATTCTCATCTTTTTATATTATTTGATTTTTGAACTACAGGAATGTATTTTAAAAATAAAGTATGGGCTTTTGGAGTTAGATGACAGTTTCAACACAAGTTTAACATTAGTTGTACATTGGTAAAGTTAAACAACTGTTCTCATCTATAAAATTAAACATACAAATAAATAGACCTCAGCAATATTTTTCATAAATATTAAATTAGATAATATATAAAAAGTGAATTATGTAACCAAATTTTGAATCATGAACCAAGAAAAGTATCTATTTTAATATAAAATAATTTTTCTGTTACAATGGTTTTCTTTGGTGACATAATGCTTAGTTTTTCCATACTTGTTCTACCAAAGAATTACATTGACTGCATTTGTGATGTTTTACCAATTAATGCACTTTTACACTAATGCTAAATGATAGTATTTACATGGATTAGCAAAAAGCAGCACTCTCATTATGTAGGAATTATTATTCCTAATGTATAAGTGAGAACCCCAGTACCGACAGAGGTAAAATGACCTGCTACATTGTCTAGCCAGAGTTTTCTGTCTAAGTATCAGGCTAAAATGCTCTAGAATAATTTGCCATAGAACTGCATTCCTTAGAGACATTGCTCAAAGGCTTGATTAGTTAACTGATTTCAATATAAATTTTAAAATAAAGCATGCTAAAGGTTCCAAGAAGTCCTGCAAAGACTTTATTAACTGAGCATCATCCCCCAAATTAATTTAACCATAAAGCTTTTTAGAAAAATACAACACGATGCGCACCTTTTGCCATTGACATTCCATAGAATGCATTTTAGGAAACCCTGCACTAACCATACCCTCTGCTTGTTTTAAAACTCTTGGTATTTCTGTAAATTATCAAACCATGATGAGCAGCAGCAAAGTAGAATTCATACAAACTACAAACAGTTCATTTATACGGCATTAGAATCTGCTACAAATTAATAACCTTTATGCAAACAGTGAAATATGTAACCATAGAGGAGCACCAAGTTTACACCAAATGTGAGGACAGATTAGTAAAGAGAATAAAAACATCCTTAATAATCCTAATTTTCACCTTGCATGGTTACTATCCTGAAAAGTAAGAAACAAAGTAATTTTAGGGGTGCACTCTATTTGCTCATGCAAAATAAATGCTTAACATATACCAGAGAATGAATTTATTTTCTTTAATCCTACAATTCCAGTACTTATTGCCTGTATCCCTACATAGTTCTTAGAACATACTACATTGTATTATTTTCTGCCATTTTCCATACACTTTCTTTTCCCAGTTCTTGAATGCTATCCTCCGTAAAAGTCATCTAAATAAATGCTTGTCATTATCATCTAAAATACACACAATTATGGATATACATGTCACAAAATCATCCTATGTGCCTTTTTGTCTAGAAGTTTTTCACTTGTAATATAATTACAAAATCAGTCCAAAACACTACTCTGTTTTATAGTAACAGCTTCTGAGTAATGAGAAAAGTGGGGCTGATCACTGCTGTTATTCTTAAAAGGAAAAGGAAAATTCACCTTTTTATTCCAGCTTGCTTGGTATTTCCATTTTGTTGGGCTGGAAATAAAGGGTATACTGGAATTATAAAACTTGAATGTTTTTCTGTTGATAAATACAGTTAATAATTTGTTTTAAAGACATTTTAAAGCTCATAAATAACTTAATTGAAGTCGTGACATATGTAATGAACAACTGAGATATAGTAGTTATAAACTCGCTCCCCCTAAAAATTAAAATTAAAGAAATGCCCAACTGAGTTCAGTGACTAAGTAGTTTAATATTGTAACAGAATCATCTGTAATTTCAATTTACAAAATACATTAAAAAGGTCTGAACAAAGTCACCTAACAGTGTCAGGCTTCTACCCATTATTATGAATAGAAATTAACTAAGATGTATTTATTTTTCTGTTTTATTATTAAAAAAGTAAGGGTAAACATTACTTTTCCTTTGTCCTAAACTACTTTAAGTATATAAAATATGCTTTTATAATTACTAGAGGTTATTGTTTCTGGAACTTTAAGACTAGGTCACTAGAGAGAGTGATAAGATGTAATGAAGCAAAATTTGGCTTAATTTGAAGTTCACAATTTGATTTTTAAAATGAAAAACTATGTTACATACTAATTTGCTAAGATTTTTTTTGTCACAATTCAATGAAAACAACAAAAAATGTACTTTATTTGTTTACATTAACCAACTTTCTGTCACTATAACAAAATATCTGAGATAGCTAACTCATAAAAAGCATAGGTTAACTTTGGCTCATGGTTTTGGAAATTCCGGTCTATCACCTGGCAGATTCATTGCTTTTAAGATCTCTGTTGGGAATCCTGGAATGCAATGGCTGGGAGAGAATGGAACAAGCTCTTACCTAAAGGCAAGAAAGCAGAAAAAGGAAGAGGAAGGGAAGGGTCTAACAGTCTCCTTCAAGAGCATAACCCCTATGACTTAAGAACTTAATTACATGAAATATTTTGGTAAACTATCAGAAATCTGCCTTCTCCCCTTATCATTCGTATATCCCAATAGGATTGAAAAAGATTGTTTAATAAGTCTAAAAGCACTAGCAGCTATGAAGAAAGATTTAATATATATAATACACAAAATGCTTGTTATACTTCACCTAAACTGAGCCTTAAAGTAGTTGGTAGTTACAAAACAGGGTGCAGATAATAACATGTGTTTTCTAAAGCTAAAGCTCATTATTATAAGGAAATTTCGTTCAATAGCTAGATTTCCCATATTAACACATTCACAGTATTTGCTTTACCCTTTTCTCACCTTTCTTACCATCCCAACTCTATCAGATCCCATTCCTCTACCATTGTAGTTCCTCTTTAAAAATACTTTTATCTTACTATATTTAAAGAAAGCTCAATAAGATATAAAAGAGGAGAAGAAAATGAACTATCTGTATATATGCTCTGAGTTATAATCTGGTATCAGTGCATATATACAGATATATAGCAGGTTGTTTTAGTATCATAACTGAACATCATCACAAGCAAAAATGTATATATTATACAGGCATCATCATGAGTGTCTTAATTACCTATGTCCAATTCTTTCATCAAAGATTACTGTTGTTTATTCTGAAAACATATTTTACATTGCCAAATTTTGAATTTCTGGGTCACATTTGTCTTCACTAAGTGGTCTTTTTTTAAGTTGTACCTAAATTGCTGCAGACAGACAATTGACAATTTCAAAGAGGTAGTCTGCTATAGTTTTAAGAGAACCATAGTAAAAAGACTTTATTCTCACTTTTTCTTGAATTTCTTTAATTTATAAAGTAAATATTCCAATTAAGCAATAAAATTTCTTCAGATCTAACACTGTATGAAACCACTAACAACTACTGTATCATGAAAAAATATACAATGTAGCCTCCAAAAATATTACAGACAACCAGCTTGCCAATATCTTTTATCTGTTGCTCCTATATGAAGCATAATTTTCTCAAAAGCTATCTTCTCAGATCTTAATGAAGAGTCCTGAATCCTAGTATTTTTGGTCAATGTTCTTAATTTTACTGCACATTTTAATTATATTCTGCTTCTGAAACTCTCTCAATCCAATACTTTGTACATCATCATTTTTTCCACACTTAAACCCTCTGTAACTATTTTAGTCAGTCTTAAAGACCACTCTATGCCACTAATCATTTAATTTAGCCATTTTAAGATTTCCTTTAGTTTTATTATGTTTTTTCTTATTATAGGATTAAAGATTAATGACTGTAGGAAAAATTTTATTATTTGAGAACAAAACTTACAACTTCCCTGTGTTCTTTGTGTTTTATTTTTGTGGCAATGTTTCATGTTGTTATCTTCATGGAATCATTTATAAAGAAACGAAGTTCTTACCAATCCTGAACTTTCACTTTACTAACAAAAAAGTCTCCCCTCATCAATGAAATTTAATATATTAATTCACTCTATAAAATAGACCACAAAGTATAACTGTTCTAGTTATGATTTTTAAAAGATTAGTACCAGCAACAACCTCCAGGGGTCCTTTGCAGATATGGAGTATAGCAAGAAAATCATAATAGCATCTTTAAATATTAAAGTTGCCAGTATGCACAGAATATCCAAGTTTCAAACAAAATAAACCAATTACTTCAGGAGGTTTCTTTATAACATCAATAAAATATTATCAAATTCTTTTTTTCTCTATTTGCTCAAATACACATAAAACCTACACAAGTTTACACTGAGCAAACTATCCCTTTGTCAATAGCAGTCTAACAATGGATATAGCATCATTGTAAACATACTGGTTATTAGTGCAGCATATCAGAAGGAATAGTTAGTAATTTTTCCCATAACAGCTTCCCATATAGCACAAGATATCAATGGATCAAAATTATTCTTTATTGAACATCTGTTTACATTCTGCAACTTCTGGGTACAGATAAACCTGAAATACTGAGTTAGTTTCCATAATATTTCCACCAACTGAATTGTAGCAGTGAATTATCTCTATGTTCCCCTAGATGTATTTTCCAGAAACTAGAGCATTAACCTTCCCAATTTGGGTACAGACTAGAGCACAGATTTAACATTAAAAAAAAAAAATTAAACACTCAGAAACAAATCAAACAGCATACTGTAAACAATTTTCACACTTACACATATAATCCAGGTTCACATGACTTCTGATTAAACAATATAATAGAGGTAATTATAAACCAACAATCTTCCAAACTATTCAACTCTTTTATGTATAACTAAATATTTTTCTTAGAAAATTTTAACACTTCACAAAATTAATTCTTTCACAATCAGGCTTTTGCTATGGTACCTCTGCTCACCAAAAATAATAATTTTTTAAAACAATGCAAAATAAAAAGCCAATTATTATCTTGGACAAAGCTGTCCAGAATAGTTAAGTGTTCTTGTTTTCTTTCCACTATAACCTATTGTTTACTACAAAAGAGACAATGTGCTGTCCAAAATGAAATATGACACTCATGCACATCAGGCTTTAAGCAGATCAGAATGTTAATAGCCTAATTAAAAAGCAACAAGAACAGTGATGTAACTATTGTAGAAAATGCAAAGTTCTGGCCACGAACGGATCAGAAGTAATGACTGACATGCCTACCTTAAGCTCACAGATGTCTTATTTAAAAAGTAGAGACAATAGATAAATGACAAAACTCCTAAATTATTTCTCTCAAGTGAAAAAGTTATTTTTTTAGTATATCACTCTCAAATTATGCACTTCATCCATATTTTCTCAGTAAGATTATTCAGAAGAGGCAATCTTATTCAAACTTACCCTAGTAAGTTTTCCCTGACAGTTTCACATAAAAAGTTACTAAAATCACAATTTTGATGAATTTCCTTTTAATCATACAAACACTGTAAACTACAGTAAAGAAATTAGGTCCTTTCTTATTTTATCTAGAATGATCTATTACCGAATCCATTTATACTGTTACAGCAATCACAAGTTATGAAAAACACATCTCAGCTCCACGGTGAGCTAGCATCCATGCTTATTCCACATAGGCACTGCCAGTGGTCCCTGTGTTGTCCTTTCAACAATGACAAACTCATCAGGGTTGCCAAATGCCTCATAAAAAACCAACAAATCTTGGATTGCACGTTCCTCAATCTGAAAAATAGGAGGGAAAAAAATGGAAACCTGCTTTAATGTTTTAAATACAAATAAGTAGGATACACCTTTATATGGACACCATGCAGCAGAATTATACCAAATACAGTGGTAGCTCGGGTCATGAACTCAATTCCATCACCATTATGGAGAGGATGCCTGTGTTTGTGCAGGAAGATAGCCATAGCTGTGTTCCTCACCTGATGTGGAATTCATGAATGGAAGTAAAATTTTGCCCATTGCTTCCATTTGTGAACCAAAGTGTTTGTGAACAGAAACATTTGCAAACTTAGGTACCACTCACTTTCTCTTGGTAAAGAAAAACTTTGAAGTCTCTCTAGAATAACCAGCTTCCCATTATGGCAGTTAGCATGGAGTTTCAATCTGGTTGGCTTTAAGATCCACTTTTTGGAGTATCTGGGGGAATCATGCAGACCTTGGGGCCTATGTCTGGTCCCTCACACCTTCTGCTCCGTACTCCTTCTCTGCTCGCTTCACAGCTTCCATGAACTAAACATATTTGCTCCACCATACCCTTCCACCATACTTCTGCATTGGAGTTAGATGATCACAGATTGAAACGTGATCATATTAAACCTCTTTTCCTTTAAACTGTACGTGTTGGGTATTGCATATTAGTTGACAAGAGCAATTGGTACTTGAGATATAGAGTGATTACTATGATTATATATGACAGAAGCCTGTGAAACTGTTTTGTGGGAGAGCTTTGGCAAAGTTTGGAGATGCAGGTTAGAGACGCTCTATACTGTTGTGAGCAGTGTTTAGTGGGCATTATTAGAAGACCAACATGTTGACAGGAATGCAAACAGTAAAAGTCAGGCCCAAGGTCTCTACTGGAAGTTGGACAGGAGGTCACATATGTTATACCACGGAAGAAAATTTGTCTACTTTTTGCCCATGTCCTGAGACTGTGGAAGACTGAGATTAAGGACAGTACACTCATTAATCTAGAGAAGGACATTTCAAGATAGCCTAAGATTCAGTTTGTAACATGGGTATGGATGGTTGCTTTTACTCAGATTTATAGGGAAAATAAGGAGCAAAAAAGGCAGAAAAATTTGAAAATCTTAAATTTGGGCTCACACCAAAGGAGGTGTGGCTGCTAAAGACATTAGTGTCATTACAAGGAAGCAAAGTACTTATATAGAGACAAGGTGATACCTTCAGGGTATGTTAGGAATTAAAACCTCACTTATTGCAAGTTTGAGGGTATAAAAGTATCCATCTTTCTTTTGAGAAGAGTCTCTGGTAACCCCTGCTAGACAAAGACCTCCTGGGGAATGAATTCCCTGGTATTCATTTCACAGTGCTCAACCATCTACAAATTTAGAGGCTGCTGCAGCCATGCTTCATGGGAGCCTCACTACTGCTTCCACAGACAGTAAATGCTGGTATTGCCCACATAATACTTTTTTACTGGCATGCAGAGTTGTGGGGTCAGGGATACTTCCATTCTGATTTCTAGGCCTAGTTGTGGGAATGAAGGCAAAGGTACAGTGAAAACCCTAGGAAGTTAAAGATGCCAGGAATGTAGAAAGTCTGCCCAGGAAAGCTGAAAGCTATGAGTGCAGTCACCCAAAAGAGAAGCTGTGTCTGCTGCAACAAGCAAGGCAATAGGGTTAGGGCTACCCAAACCACTTGGAACTCGTATTTTACCACTGCGTGTCTATATTACCAGACATGGAGCTATCTGACTTAATGTTTGCCCTTTGGTTGTATCCTTTGTTATACCTTTATTCCTTTCTCATTTGGAATGGGATTGTTTTTCTGTATCATTGTACCTCAGGATTATACAGTTTTTGACTTTTTACAGAGTCTGCCTTGAGTCTCAGAAAAGACTTTTTCAAAAATGCTGGAACTGTTGAGACTTTGGGAAAAGGATTATTGCATCTGTAGGACACAAGATAGTTGTTTTACAGATAGGTGGAATTATGAACTTGCTATTGTCTTTACTTGATGAAGAAATATGATTTAAGGAGATATGTTTAGGAAGCAAATTGAAAAGGGGTAAAATGTGGCAGTTAGGGTAGAGTTTCAGCTTGGTTTGCTTTGCGAACTACCCCAGGGATTGATGGAGCATGCTTCTAAGTGTCACTGGTCTGTCACGGAGGCCTTGTGATTTGTGTCTGGGCCTTTGTCCTTCCTGTTCTGGCACTCTTTCCTTGCTCTGCTTTCCAGCCACCATAAACTAAGCAGCTCTGCTCTGCCATGTCTTTCTACAATGATGTGTCTTCCTTAGAACAAGCAGATCATGACTGAAGCCATAAATTAAACCTTTCATTTAAATTGTGATTTTTGAGTTTTGTGCCTTAGTGATGAGAACACTAATGCACCCTCTCACCCTTGAATCTGAATCTTTAAGTAGAAGGAAAAAGAAACTTAAAATTTTTTTAATTCATTCAACAGTTTTATCTTGTGAGATACTTTCTATTATTATGCAAGTGAGCTAAATCTTGCTTCTCATGATTTAAAATATAAAATAAAATTTATCCTATGCTAAATGAAAATTTAGTTCCTTATAAAACTACTGTATTCTTTTTAAAATAATTTGCCTAGAAGCATGAATGTAAATTGTAAAAAAAAAAAAAAAAGACAAGTGACAAATATAATAAATATGTAAAGAACAAAAATACAAAAATAAAAACATCTTGCTTCTGAGTTCTCCAGTGCCACTATGGGTCTATGTACAAACCTGGCTGTCTAGTCCCTCCACCAAATCTGTGGAATCTTAACTTTCCTCAAACAAATTCTCTCTTTAAGTTAGCCAAAGTTGGTATCTGTTTCTTACAATTTAAGAAATTTAACTAATAAAAAAGCCAGGTATAGTACTACATACCACCAAACTCGCTCATTGGCTACTTATAATATTAACAGTCTAAAAAGCATTAACAAAACTAAAAATATGAGCTCTATCACAATTTATTAGTTCCAAATTAATTTTCTTGAACACCTTCAACTAACATTTAAAATTTTAATTTAGTAAATAAAACTGCCCAAAGCAAAGAAATACAATTTTCTTAAGATCTAAAGATGAAATGTAGTGTAGTTCTTGCCTAAGTTAAACTCTAATAGGTTTAATATTTACCTGAATCACAGCCAAGGGCTTTTCTCGACTTCTGATAAGAGCTGCTTCCTGTTGTAGCTCTTCTTCTACAATAGAGGCAAAAGTAACTGGAGCTACCATTGAAGCTGTCAATGAAGAAGATAGCCAGGGACTGTAAGAAAAATAAAAATGAGTTCAATCACCTTCTCCAGTTTTGGCAGTGAAGAATTTCTTCTGAAATAAGCAATGCTACATTCCCCCGCCCCCACCCCCCGTGACAACTATGTAACAGGACTTAGAAGTTTTTGCAGAGATTAAAAAATGATGAGATAATGGAAAAAAAGGATAGTTATTATTTTATTTGGATCAGTGCTACATAGAAAATTTTATAAAATTCCAGAAAATGGGGATGGAGTCAAAGCAATATAACAACAACAGAAAAAGATTAAAGTATGGAGTAGAGAATACTCAAATAATGCAGTCTACTTAATTTCATAACATTCTCTTTCAATGCTAAGCAGGAACTTAATTTTAGAGCTCACAAATCAGTTAACCTTACTTGGGACTGTCTAGAGGTGGTAAATCTGAAATATGGTTGCCTTCTGGTCCTGAGGTACCATGACTAGAACATCTGCAAAGAAAATGTTAAGATTGGAGATTAAAGCTTACAGTAATTATTAGTAAATTGCTAATTAATAGATATAGGCTCCTACCTCAGGAGGCAAATCAATGTATGCAATCAGACCTACTTTTAAAATTGCAAGTTAACAAAATAACTTCTACTACTGTTTCAAAATACATAGAAATCAGATACAATGGTACCTAAGTTCATGAATTTAATTCAATCTATGATTCTGAAAAAGATGACATTTGTGTTTATTTGAGAAATATGGCCAAAATTATATTCATCACCAGATGTAGAATTCACAAACAAAAGCCTTCATGAACCAAGGTACTACTGTAACTACTAAATCTTGTGGATGATTAGTATGCTTTGATAAGCTAAGGATTATAAACAGGAGTACAAGACTTGATCTCTAATAGTTCATAAGCTAAATGAGTAAACTACATATAAAATAACATAAAACAGAATTTAGGATAGTATCTAACAAGCTGAGTTCTATTATCTCTAAAGACTAAAAATCAAACTGTTTTAGTCACTTGAAAGGACTTCAGGGAGAGGAAAGAACTTAGGAGGCAATAAGAAAAAAGTATACAAGAGGCAGATGGGAAGCATTCTAAGAAGAAAAACTGAAAAAAAAATAGTATAATGACTGGCCAAATTGTGGAATTTTAGAACAAAAGAAGTATGTACAAATTACCTAAATTAATCAAATGCCTTCTTTCAGCAATGAGCAAAGTGACATCTAGATGAGCACATAAAGCCAGGCCTAAGATGCTGACTTCCTGATTCAATTATGTATAGTTATGGCATGTCTGAGAACTCTGAGATGCTAAAAATCAAGCTGATTAACACTCTTAAGACACAATTTTGAAATAGAGATAATTTACTGAAGCATCTCTGACAATCTGATTTATTAGCAAGCAATGTGTAATACTGAATGAGTATTGCTTTATTCAGAAATGGAACATGGGAAATCTAGAACATACAGCATATTTGAGTTCAGCTTTTTTTATGAAACACGTACAAATCAATACATACACAAAAAAAGTCTACACAACAACCTTAGGTCTATATCATCACTGTTTTGGGCTCTTGGCTATTGTTACTTGCCTTTTTGTCTTCTGTTTTTCTTATAATTTGTTTGTTTTGTTTTTTCCCTCTAATGTAGAAAGGATAGGTACACATGTAGAGGCTTATACATGCCTAGAACTTTTCCTAACAGTTTATGAGAATTGATTGTATTATGTCTGATGAAATGAACAGCTACTTTGAAAAAAAAGAGACATGGTATCCATTGCTGATTTCCTACTGTCATGCTGTGAAATCCAGTAATGATTTTATTCTTTGTTTAGAGTGGTTTTAGTCTGTTGTGTATTATTTAATTTCAACATACATGAAGGTATGGACAGCTATTTTGAAGAGAACAAGAGACTTTATGGTAGCCATTGTTGATTTTCCTATTGTCTGGTTTTGAAGGCCTGTAATGCTTCAATTACTCTGTTCTGATCAGTTTTATACTATTTTGTTTTGCATGAATTCATTGTGTTCAGATATAGATAACTACTTAGAAGAGAACAAGAGACATTATGGTAGCCAGTGTTGATTTTCTGTTGTCTTGCTTTGAAATCTGTGTCACATTGGTTTCTTCTGATCTGCTTTGTTCTGTTTTGTTTTATCCTCTTTAAAATAAAAACAAAAATTAAAAAAAAAAGTCTATACAGAATCAAATGCATAGATAAATCATTGTTCACTTGAAGGCCAAATAACTCCAAATAATATGAAAGATAAAACCTTAAGAGAATGTAGAATTTATCTAAACACATAGCAGCCATTGAAGATCTATTTCTACTAATAAATACTAAAATACAGACTGTATGTGAGCCAAAAAAATTATACTTAAGCGTAAAACAGTATGAGAGTACTATAACTGATATCTGTACTACCTAAGCAAAGTACCATGGATTCAGAGAGCAACATAAAATGAAAAAGGGTAGATAAAATGAAAGGAAATAACAGTAACACTGGGGAGAGTATCTACAACATAGGATTTGGATTGTATAAATACATGAAGTAAAGTCACATGGTTAGTGTTAGTAGCTTACTTAAAGGCAGGGTTTTTTTCAATAAACAAAAAATAACTGATTGGCTGGGGAGTTAGCTCAGTGGCTTAAGTGCCTGCCTGGCAAGCGCGAGGTCGTGAGTTCGATCTCGGGTACAAAAAAAAAAATAAATAAATAAATAAATAAATAAGTAAGTAAGTAAAATAGCTGATTGATGGTAAGGGAGGGATTTAAATGGGAAACATATTAAAAAAAAAAAAACACTAAGGCCACAACATATAAAATGCACCGAAAACTGACGTATATGTGAGGGCAAACAAGTAAACTGATAGGCTAAATTTTTTTTATGTATACTGTCTCAATCCTTATGGTAGTTTGTGAAACAGATGCATGTTATTTTCAATATACATAATGGAAACTAAAATTCAAAGAGTCTTATAAAACTTGCCTGATTCACAAATTGGGTTAAGTATCAGAGAGCTACTTCAAATCTACATCTTTCTCAATTACTTCCCTTAGTCTGGAATACATTCCATGTCAATCTTTTCATTTTTTAAGGAGTGGCTCAATATCACCTTCTTTCTTTTCCCATAGAACTTGAATTATTATTATAAAGCTTCATATACTGTGTCAATATTGCTTATATGTCTGTCTTAAATGCTACACTAGTATCTCAGGATATTTGATTTGTTTTGTTCATCTTTGTATCTCAATGTCCAGCAGAACATCTGAAACATATTTGTTTATTAAACAGTAATAGAGAATAAATGACTGAAAGAGGAAAGTCAGTTTTTATTTTAAAGTATGTTACCATTTTTAAGTATAAGGTAAAATAAAAGCAGTTTTGTTTCTAAGTTCCTAATTCCTTTGAATTACTGATAAGTTTGTCTTTCAGAGAGAGGTAATGAAATACAAAATGAAGTGAGAATAGTTCCAGTTACAAGATTTTAATTTTTAATAAAGTTCTATAAGCTTGAAACCTGCCAGATCTCTACCGAACACCCAAATAAAATCTCCAAGACAAAACTGAAGACAGCTTCAGGCCAGGAGAAAAAAATGAAGTTTTAAGAAAATAGACTAGACAAATATAGCATAAAGTTGCAACGACACGATGAGATAATGAAAATCTAGACTAGATTATGAAATAAATGCATGTAAATTCTATATTCTGATGAAATTACCTGAGCCAGAAACTAAACAAAAATACCCTTGGTTAAGTCTTTTAGAAGTTCTAAAGGCAGCTACCATGGCTATAGGACACAGATTTTCGACAGCATTAAAGTAATAATATAGAACAAAAACAGAATGACTCCAGATGCTAAAATATACTCCTGATGCTCTGGGGATCAATTAAAATGTTCTGTCATTCTCAAAGAAATGCAAAAATACTTTACAGCCACTCATTACTATTTAATTGTTAAATAAGAAGCTGTAACTACAAGCTATCTTTGAAAATAATGTCCCTGGCTAAAATATCTGAACAACTGGACCAAAGTGTCTTGTCTTGTACAGGCCTTGCTAAATCACAGTGAAACAACCAGAGCTTAATATTTTATAATTTATGAAGCACTTTTACATATGCTCACTAAGACTCATAGCAAACTGGTGTGATGCACATTACAATCTTCATTTCATACATGATAAGGCTCAGACACTGAAATATATTTCATAAATCTATAATCCCAGAACTGTTTCCACTAATAATTTTTCAATTAGTAATCTCATTAAATACACATTTATTCAAAACAACTTGAAGTCCATTAAAATTTCAACTGAAAGAAAATCTGTTGAATAAAATTGAGCTGTGATTTAAAGGATAAAAACATTTTAAGCTTTCAAACACTAATATAGTATCACTAAACTAAAAATACTAACAACAAAAAAATAGATATAGCCTTATGGGGAGTCAAAGGGGGCAACATAAAAATTTAGCTAAACTCTTCCATAAAAGACTCATTCAAACCAGAGTATTACTCTTGTCAAACAGACTTCAAGCTAAATTACATTTTGTTCATATAATGTTTTTATTTTATGTAAAATTTTATACTATCTCAATTACAAAGACTTTTATATCAGAGAGCTCTTTGGTTTTACAAATAGTTTTTCTTACTAATTAGATAATTAGAAACACAAATGCATTTTCTTGCCCAGAATTATACAAGAAGCTATTTAAGACGAAAATGAAAGGAAATACGTAACAATGAACAAGTAGAAATTATATAAATCCCTCTCTCCTTTTTAACATCACTAAATGATATTTCCTTTCTTGCTCTAGGCTTTGGGGGAGGGAGAAGCCACATGTCTAAAATTAAAACAAGAATGTCTGATTTGCAGATTTCCTTAGATGAGCCCCTTTCGTTCCTGTCACCCTAACACAGCAAAAGATCGTAAGTATTCCTCTTATTGCTTTAGCTCCTTTATTTCCTCTGTTTATATATTCCTTTTTTCTTTTAAAAATCCCATCCCAAGTTCAAAACATGTGACAATAAAAGGAATCTGTTATCAACCTATTTTTCTGTTATTCATGATTATAAACATAACAATCATATATCTGTAATTGAGTATGAAAATGTTTATAAGCTACAATCGTTCAAACCCTTCTTTCTCAGTGAAGTTGTTGTTCCTAGTAACTTTAGCCATGGTTGTTTTTCTTTCTCTGAACCACTTATCTGGCATGTAATCATGTATCACTTTGTGACCTTTTAATACTGTTAAACAGTAACATAGTTTCATTCTTTTTCTGTCATAAAACTTGTAAATGTGTGCCCATTTAAATTTACCAGCTACATTTTAAATATATTAAAGGATGAGCCTGTGTATTTTATTTTTATATAAACCAAACAGAAGTCAGTAAAATGTTGTTTCTAGCAGGTGTCCTGTAATTCAGTGAATATTTTATTGTGTCTGAACTGCTTTATATTTCCATTGTTAAAAGGTTATTATTTAAATAATATCTATGGTGAAATAAAAACTAAAGCTCAATGTATATTTTTTCAAAATCATTATCAAATATTAGTCACAGTAATTCAAAACATTAACTTACATAACAAACACACCATAAATACATGTTTGAGCCATACCTTTTTTCAATTCAAACGTCACAAAATGTACCTATTAAGGCACACATTTTTCACAATTAGGAACCCTGATGTTATAGCACACTCTAGTGATCAACTATGAAACCACAGATCCTTAAAATTTTGTGAATTTTAAAATAGTTACTTATCTGAGAAAAAAACTTCTTGTTAATATTTAAAATATAAAATGCTATAAAAACCTTAATTTTCATACTTTTAAATTCATACATTTAAGTCATGCAATATAACTCACTATATTAGAACAAATACCACTTAAAACTGAGCTACAGTTTTAACTCATTGATTTATTCAGTCATTCAACTGTTTGCTGATCACCCACTACAAGTTAGGAACCATTCATTCTAAGCATCGGTGATACCTGACTAGCAAAGAGACATTTTCCTTGCTCTCATGGAAAACATAAGTTAAGTACACAGACAAGAAAATATTTGTACTTGATAATCATTCACCAAAGAATCACACTAATAGATATACCTGTGGAAGATAAAATGAAGAAGTTGGACTTTTCCCAAATATATGACTAAATAGACTAAAAGAGTCAAACCCAATTAGTCAAAGGGTAAAAGCATTTGAGAATAGTCCAAGAAGGCTAGACTACAAAGGTTATGTTATAAGACAAAACTAAAGAGGCTGGCAGGAGCCCAAGTATTTAGGTCTTGAAGATCAGATTAACAATTTTAGCTTTTATCATAAAAGCAATAAGCTCTATGTTTTAAAAGAACCAGTTCAATATACTGGAAGAAAGGCTATGGCAAGTCCAATCAGGAGGGCTACTCTGGAAGCTCAGGTGAAAGACACAGAAGCATGAATGAGGGCCAGGGTCTTGAAGATAGTTTAGGATACATATTAAAGAATACTATTTATTAGTTACTGCCAAGACCTAGTTGACAGACTGATAATTAGCGAGGAACACAGAGGAGTCAAAGACTTTCAAGAGCCACTGAGGGAAAAAAAATCAGGAAGAATGGGTTTTGTTTTGTTTTTTCTGTATTTTGCTTGATTTTCATTTTCTTAAAAAAAGACATGTGAGGAAAACATTAAGTTTGCTTTTGGACATAAAATTTGAGGTAGTCCTCATCTATCTTATTTGCCTGATTGCATTGTGTGACTGGCTTTTTTTCTTCAAAGTCAAAATGGCCATGGAAGGTAAGTACTCTCAATCAGTTCAGACACGGAGGCAGCACAACTCAAGTCTCTCACAAAAGAGGACTTCCAGAAATGTTTCAGAAAGTGCAAAAATGATGAGACAAGTGTATTTCCAAGTAAGAGGAATATTTTGAGGAGAATTAATGGTAATGTTTCTTTTACTGTAGTAATTTAAAAAATTTATTATACCCCATATTGATGATAAATATCTTAAACTGTACCCAATTTACATCTGTGATCCCATCATAAACAATACATTTCTAACTTGCAAACTGATATGTAAAAAGACTTAAGTGGTATCTTTTATATGCTACAGTTCCAATTGTGATTTCTATTTTATTTTTTTAATTTTGTATTTTTTTGAAAAACTCAAACTCATGACTTTGTGCTTACCTGGCAGGCACTGTGCCAGAGCTAAATCCCTAGCCCATAATTTTTATTTTAAAATAGCATTCCACTGCTAAAAGTATTTAAAGTTACAGAGGTAAACTAGGTGACTTCTACAGATTCCTTCTAAACTCTTAATTTTCTCCCTTATAAGACAATGGCTCAAGAACATTGCTTCTAAATGGGCTTATCCACAATAAGGAAGCCAGCTGCAGTATCAGCAATAAAAATGTCTAAACATCTTATCTAGTGGATAGTTTCCAAATGGTATTATTACGAGTCAGTTCCTTGGGAGCTACCTGTGAAGAAGGTAGCTAATGTGAGGTGAAACCACTATGGTTACCAGTCCTCTCCTTGCTTCAATCAGAGTTTATATTTATCTGTTGGATACATTGGAATGGTTGGTTCACAAGATTTCATTTCAAAAAAGAAGAAAGGTTCTACAACCAGCAAAAAAAAGTATTTATTATTACATTAATCAAACAATATGGTCACAACTGACATTATTACATTTTTGTTTTATCAAAACACTCTAACGAGTAATATTTTTAGGAGATGTCACAGATGTAACAGAAACAAGAAACTAAGTCTTCATTTATTTAAACATTTTCAAATATTTTCCTTTTTTTCTAACACTGAGCTTCTAAAAACCTCAAGGAGTTTTCCTTTTGAACTATCATTATGAATTTACATATGATGTCATGTAAGTTATTTTTATTAAAATATTGTTTAAAATTGTAGATAGATTTTCACATTTTTAAAAATATGAAACATCTTTTTAAAATATACTGGATCAAAAAAGTAATAAAAAAATAAAATACTGAACTTTAAAAACCATTACCAAAAATGGCTACAGAAAAAACAAGAAACATCCAAAAATATGATAATGCCTGTTACTATACCAGATAAAAGACTGTGGTACATCATACAAAGAGAGACAACAAACATATATACCACCATCGATGAGTCTCAAAATAATTATGCTGAATAAAAAAAGGTTCTATAAAATGGTATATATATGGTTCCATGATATAAAATTCTAAAATATACAAATGAGTAGACACTGAGAAAGTAAGATGGTGATTGGGAGGAAGAGGAATAAGAAAACTTCTGAGAATAATAATTCACTAACTTGAATGTGGTATGGGTTACATGGGTGTATACTAAAACTTCAAATTATATAGTTTAAATACATGCATTTTACTCTAAATAAAATATTTCAAAGAGAGAAAGAAACAGACATGCTCTAATTTTAAAATTGAGTGTAAAACAATGTATAAAAACCTGCCTCTTAGTTGTGCATGGTGGTACACACATGTAATACTAGATGAGTTAAGTGACTGAGGTAGGAGGGTTCCAAATTTGATGTCACTTCAGCAACTTAGCAAAACTCTTAACTCAACAAAATAAAATACAGTAGAGGTGTAGTTCAGCAATCCCTGGGTTCATTCTCCACTACTGAAAAAACTACAATCTGTTTCAAAAAAGGTTTAAGATCATTTTACAGCATAAAAGCAACATATATTTAAACATACCATACATTATAGTTTTTTTACCTTATAACTTTCAGAGCCTGAGAATTTTCAATTCCTTTAAAACAAGCTTTTTTGACATGATCTCCTGCACTACGGTTAATAACAGATTTTTTGTCTTCTAATGAAAAATCCCGGAATGACTTAGATGAAAATGAATGTAGAGAAGATGTCCTATAAAAGAAAGCAAAGGTCATGTTAAAACGTCATTTTATAAATGGGCATCATTGAATGAGACAATAGAACACAAGCCAGACATTCTATAATGATATAACTATAGTTTTCAATGTGATATTGAATTATTGCCATCTATGGTGAACCAACCAAAACTATGCAATAAGAAAAAGGAGCTAATGGACACCAACACAATACATAAACCAAGATGTTGAAATTAGCAATGATACTGAAATAGCTACTATAACTATGCCTCGGAGTATAGCAACAAAAATGTAGAGAATGACTTAACAGGAGAACTAGGCAGAGGAAAAAAAACAACAACAAAGTAAGAACAAAATGGAATTTCAAGAATTGTAATACAATAAAAAACAAAATTCAGTTGGATGGACTTAGCAGACTGAGAGTGAATAAACAGGATAAATCAATAGAAAAAATTGAATCTGAGGAACAGAGAAAATAAATGAATGAGAAAAATTTGAATCAGCAGTGATGATTTATGGAATCTTTAAAGGTCTAACCTGTATGACTGGAGTACCAGAAGCACAGGAGAGATACAGCAGACAAAAATACTTAAAGAAACAATTGCTAAAGTTTTTTAAAATCTGAGAGAAGACATAAATTTAAAAATATGAGAATTTTAGCAAACACCTAAAAAGATAAATGCAAAGAAAAATCATACGTAGGCACAACTTCTTAAAGCTAAAGATAAAAAAGAAAATCTTGAAAGTAGCCAAACAAATACAATAAAAAATGGGCACTTGCTTCAGGAAAAAATGGAGGCTAGGAAACTGGAAAGATATCTTTAATGTAATGATAGGGAAAAAATGTCAATCCAACCTATATTCATGTTAATGTGATTAGAAGAGGATCCTCTCCAAGTCAAACGCTGAAATTTTCATAGCCCTGGTCAAACTCTGATTACAACAGCATTGTCAGAAATCTTGAGCCAAAAACACAAAACAAAGGTCTCTGACCCAGAGGAATTGTGAGATAATAAATGCTAGTTGTTTTAAGGTTCTTTGAGGGGACAGTTTGTTATGAGGCAAAAGAATATACAAGGTATTGTAAAATTAAAAGAATAATAAGGAAATATTATAAACAACTTCATGCAAATAAATGTCAAATTACATGGTATGGACAACTATCCTGAAAAAAATTAAAAGAATAAATTCTCTATAGAATTATGCTAAAAAATCTAATTGATATAAAAATTTAATTGATATAAAAATTGATAAACTGACTCTAAAATTTATATGAAATACAAAAAGCCTATACATTCTTTAAAAAAAAAACAAAAACTAAAGTTGGAAAAAGATAAAACAAACTGAGTCATCACCATAGTGTGATATTGGCATGAGGACTGACAAATCAAAACAGAGCAGAGAAAACCCATTAGCCCCTCAGGTATACTATATACTCATTTTACTTTCAATAGCTGAATGACCAAAGCATCTTAACAAGTGGCATAACTACAACTGAAAGTCATTATAAAACATAAGCACTGACCCCTACTTCATCCTATACGTTCACAATTCATGTGATGAATTATTAATATAAAAGTTAAGTAATCTAGAAAATAACTAAACACTATCATAAGTTGGTATGCAAAAGTTTTTAGAGGACACAGATAGCAATAATCATCAAATAAAGATCTAGTAAGTTAGACCTAAACAAAATTAAAAACTTCTGCTCAAAGGAAGAAATCATAAAGACAATAAAATATATATAAAACATACATTGGATAAAGACTTGTATTAAGACTATAAAATAATCCCTAGAACTTATTAATATAAGGCACAAGTAACGGTGGCAAGAGATTATCTGCCTAGTGGCAGCAAAGCATGTGAAAGATGTGCTCCAGAAAAAACAGGTACTACACAGAAACTGGAGTAGCTAAGAGAATAGCATACAGGAAGGCAAAAACTGAGAGAAACTTAACCAGACTTGAATCTAGTATGGAATGTGGTTTAATCCTAGGCACTAAACAGAGTGAAAAGCCCTTGAGTAGTATGTAAAAAAACACTTAGGGGCTCTGGGGAAAGCTGAAAACAAGCACATGATCCGGTTCAGGGACCTGGATTTAAGCAAAGAGAAAGCCATGGCTAAAGGGGTTACTGAGTAAGCAGCAACTGTGAACAGTGAGAACCTGGAAAGATAAATGGATAGACTGGCCCTGGACAGGAACTCACTCAATTCTTCCCCCGCTACCAGGAGGGTCATGCCTATGGGATTCTCTGCTCACTTCCCACTTCTACCTGCAGGTGCCTGTACAGGTGCTCTTACCACCCCAGCCGGAAGTTGCTGAGCATGGTGGGTTCTGCAGCACTGCCAAGTTCACAGGCTGAAGAGTGATGACTTGTGGAGAGCCTGAGAGTGGTGTCTTGGTCAGAGGGTGTCCTCCAGCATGACTAATAAGAAACCATGTGGAGAACACAAGAGGCACCTGCAAAGTTTGTCATGCAGGAAGAGATCAGATATTGAGAGGACCTGTGCAGAATGGACAGAAAACTGGGTGCTAAGCAATCCACACTGTACCCTTCAACTCAATTTAGTGATTTTGACCTTAACACAAAGGCAAAGTCCTCCAGTTAGTCACATGCAAAGCATGATTTGAAGCAGGGAAGCAGGATCAGGATCACCAAGCCTTCTCAGGCACAGGAAGGCATTGAACAAATCATAGAGGAGGACTAGTCTGGAGTCCTGCACAAGTAGACTACAGAGTGGAAAAAGTGAGGAAAAGAAGCAGGTGATAGCCACAACAATATTCTAAGGAAAAGTGGGCTTGCGGGATACAGCTAGACCCAGAAATCCATCCAGATACAGATCAAAGATTCTCCACTTGTGAAAGGGGTTGGGGGTTTAGACTACAATGAAAATAAGACTGTGAGGAATTTAATTTTACGTTTTGCATCTGTGCGGGGTTTCTAGGGGAGGGATTGTTGCCTTTTTACTTCCTCTCTACCTTTATCATCCCTTTCTTCCTTTCCTTTTTTAATCTAGCATATATATGGGAAGCATCTGTATATGTGTAAAGAAGAAAAGTAGAGCTTTAAATACCTTTCATGGGCAAGTTAGGGTAACCTTAACTAAAACTGCATATGGAAGATCCAAACACAAGATCATTATCAGCAAATTAACAAGTTCTGAATCTCCTACAGCTTCCCTCAATCTCTAGTTTCATTCATTTCCTTCTGTATCCCTTTTCCCTCTCCCCCAAACATTCTTTCAAATCTTCCCTCCATCAGCCCTCTACTCTGGCTATAAAAATGATGTCACTAGAATTCATGCTCCCCTTTTTCTCATTTGTTATTTTTTCATTTTTCCTTTTCTTTTATTTTAATCATCCTCCTAGACTACTAGTATATTACAGATGTTATGGGTCATTGCTAAAAGAACTTAATACGTGTTTTAATGTACATGACTGATGTATAGTTGAATCTGTTGGTGTTGAAATAATTGGTGAGATTTGCAAGATGGCCAACTGAGTGGCGGCACGATAAGAGAGCCTCTCTGAGGAAAAAAAAATTAAAAACAACTCAGACACTGGAATCCGGCAACATGGAGAAAGCCAGACAAAAGGAGAAGAATTCTCACGACCCAGGAAGAAACTGAGGAAAAAGAAAAAAAAAGAAAAAAGAAAGAAGAAAAGGAAGCATAGACAGAGGGCTGGAGCTGGGCAAGCCCTGATCGCTATACTGGCACTTCTTGGAGTCAGGTGACTCACGATGGAGCTGAGATCATGGCCCTGCCGAGAGCGGGGGTTGGTGAGCTCCAGACAATCGGCTGGAGAAGGCGCTGAGACAGGGAGTGGAAACAGCCAGTCGAGCTGCACGAACTTCGGTGAGTGACAGGAACTGGAATCCCCAAACCGGGAGGACTGGCTGGGTGACATTTTGGAGTTGGGCAGGGCCGGCTTGAATCAAAACCCCAGGCAGCATCAGCTGATGACTCCTAGTCCAAAGCAGATTGGTGGGATCTGCTCAGGCAGGGCCATGCCCCTGGTTGAAACCCAATAGCCAGGGACGAGGCTTTTCTGGGCCAGTGGCATCCCCAGGAAACACACAAACTTGTTGAAGCATAAACTGGTTGACTGGCGTGGGGGGAGGAGCCAGCTCTCAGCATGCAATTCACAGATCTGCAGCAGACTGGGGCCACACTTCCCTAGCAAGTGCACTGCAGAAAAACTGTAAGCAATAGGAAAGGCCCAGTGACCTCCACCACCCACCTGTCTGAAGGGGGCCAGAAACATGAAAAGACAGAGAAAGAGCAAAGGGTCCCCAACTGCGGAACCAGGGAAAGTGAGTGCAACAGAGGTAAATGCAGAGGAGGTTGAGAGCAGCAAACCTGTAATGTCAGAGACAGCCTCATAGGAAATAAAGAAATACATCCATGACCTCATCGTTGAATTTAAATCTGAAATTCTAACTCAGGTGAAGCAAGATATAAGAAAATTAATCAAAGAAGTCCTGGGTAATCCTCAAGTAGACACAAATGAAAGAATAGAGGAACCCAGAGAAAGGAAAGAAGCCTTTGATGAACAATATAAACAAAACCTAGAATATATGAAACAGATCCAAAGAGAATGTCAGGAAATTAAAAACTCCATTGAAACCTGGCAAAACCTTTTAACAGAAACTAAAGACAAACTTTCAAAACTTGAAGAAAGATTTGCAACATATGACCTTGAAAGGAAAGATCTCTTAAAAATAACAAGGAACCAGGAAGCAATGATACAAAGGCTAGAAGATGACAAGAGGATTTATAACCTAAGAATAAAAATATGTGAATGAAGATGCAGCAACAAATACAAATGAAATAAAAAGTCTATTCACAGAAATAATTAAGGAAAACTTCCCAAACATAGGTAGCGGAAGTGAGGTTCAGATAAATGAGGCATACAGAACTCCAGCCAGCTACAACCAAGACAGATCTACACCCAGACATATAATAATCAGGATCCCAGAAATCCATCACAAGAACAGAATATTAAAAGCAGTCAGAGAAAAGAAACAGATTACCTATAAAGGAAAACTCATCAAAATCACAGCAGACTTCTCAATGCAAACCATCAAATCAAGAAGAGCTTGGAGCAAAATATTCCAAACCCTGAAAGCAAACAACCTCCAACCCAGAATGATGTACCCTGCAAAACTGTCTCTCAAAATTAATGGAGAGACAAGATATTTCCATGACAAAGAGGAACTAGGGGAGTTTGTGACCACCAATCCAACCCTGCAAAGAATACTGAAGGACATTCTAGAGAGAGAGAAGAAAAATCACCAGGGTTCCAGGAATAATGGCAGAAAGGCCTCAAAGAAAGGGGTGGAATCAAGGAGAAAAGTAAACAAGTAACAGAAAAATAGCATGGCAGAGATAAGACAGAGAAAATTGGTTATATCACTGTTTTATTTTGACTGATTTTATTTGAATCTGGTATGCTTGAGAGTGTCGAGTCTGAGAGTAGGGGCAACTACTCTGAAGATGACAGGATTCAATAGGATACCCATTCTGGTTTGATTTTTAACTGCCTTTGAAGTCCTATAATGTCTCCAATGTTTAGATTTTATTAATAGTATAAAGTAATGATAAGTTTATATTATATTTGACGATATAGACAATTTTATTGAAAATAACAAGAGACATCATAGGGACTACCGTAGATCACCTAGTGTTGTGTTTTTGTATGTTCTTTTCATTTTGTGTTTCTCTAGGAATTTGTATTGCTGACTTGTTTTGATTTGTTTCTCCCTCTAATACAGAAAGGCTAGGTATATGTGTAGAGACTTATACATGTGTAGAACTTCTAAGTAGTTTATGAGAATGGATTATAGTTATTGTAAAGAAAAAAAA
>PVLA01010579.1:0-61956 GCA_004027455.1 Hydrochoerus hydrochaeris
CGGCCGCCTAAGACAGGCACAGGACCAATTGCTGTCCTGCAGGCCCATGACGGGTAAGGCCTGGTTGGGTACATGTGAAGAGTCCTTGACCTAAGACAGGCGCTGTCCTTGCAGGGACTGCCACTCCCATAAATGATAAGAAAAGCAATGTAGGGAGCGGCCTAATAATCTCACACATCTCTTCCTCCTGTGGGTGTCCTGTCCTCCTGCGGGCATCCGGTATGTCGGCTTGCATTTCCCGGGCTGACTAAATGTCAAGATCAAAATGTTAATTGATACCTATTGCCCTGAACCTGGGGCGCCTTCTGCTTGGAGTTGAGGTCAATTAACACCTATCGTTTAGGATTATCCCTGCCTGGCCCTAATCCTGGGGCGTTTCCTGCTTGGGGCTGGGGGTGGCTGCCAAAGGTTAGCAAATATATGTTCCAGCTTCTAAAAAATAAAGGGATTCAGATTCACTCACAGACTGGTGTGCAGTGTTTTCTGTCTCTCAATCGCCGACTCCCTGACCACCTTTGGGAAACCCTAGCCCTGCCGCAGCTGGACTCCGGCAAACAATTATCTCATAAACTAAATATTCTTCATTTAAATAAGTTATTATAACACATTATTTATTTAGCAAAAAATCAAAAAAGTGGAAGAAAATGAAATATTAGAAAACAATCCAGTATGTCTTCTATCTTAATTTATCATGTTGTCATTTTAGGGTTATTTTAGGTTATCTTATTAACTTTGTTTCCATACTGATTTTCGCCTTCTCTCTATTTCACATTCATTTCCCTCTTTCCTTCCTTCTCATGTTCTTTCCCACCCATGTCCTTCCTTTTTCTCCTCTTCTCCCTCCTGACACTCTTTTTGTGCCACTTGGCCTTCCCTTTTCCCCAGTACTCTTGCACACAGTAAGATACCACCCAGTCATCTGGCTTCTTTAGGGTTTATTCGCGGGTAATCCTATTCTCAGGGAGTGAACCGAATCTAATTTAACCCCTTTGCCATGACCACAGAGGTTGCAGAGCAGCTCTGTACCTGTGAAAAGAGATGCTGCTTCATGCACCTGCCGTCTGGAGACAGCACAATGTCCTGAGCTGAAAAGCTCTACTCAGTTACAAACCTTGAATGAGGTCTGTGCTTCACCACTGGGACAGGAACAAGAATGGATTACACTCTCCACTGGCCCAATCCTACCACCATCATAAAGTTAAAACTGATAAGATATGATCTAAATTAAAGCAACGGTCAATAAAACCAGCCACATTCAGCAATAGTTAATGGAATAGTTTGCCTTCCTATAGTCAAAGCAAAGTAGATCCATAGTGTATCGCTAGGCGTTAGGCCATTCTGTGTGTGTTAGCTGTGTGATGACGCAATTCTTCCCCCACTTTTCTTCTTCAAGCTCTCTGACACACTTATTCACTGCACTTGATGAGGATGCATTATTTATATGCTGAGTCCACCTCTTATCTTCTTTTCTCATTAGCCAGTGACAATTGAACTAATACTGCTCTGTCTTTTCTGTGAGGTCAAATCAATGTTTTAAGTTATTGAACAACTTAAGGAGCTAAACCCTTTGCTCCATCCCAATGTCTTTGAATGGAAAATGTACTTTGCAAAACAAGAAATTTCGTATTTATGACAGGTTAAAATAATTCACCTACAATGTCTAAGATTATTGTTGTCACTGTAACGTTAAGATATGGCAGTCTAATAGCAGGGCAGTAATGCTAAATAGTGTCATGTTAAGTGATCTTTGACATCTACAAAATCACATACACGTATATAGGCAAATCTAGGTATTGAAATCACAATCCATAGTATGATTCAATTAATTTTTATTTTATTATTAATATAAAAACAAAATTTTAAATTTCTTCAGTGCACTCATGCACCATGAAATTTCATCCTGTGACCATGGTTTGAGAAATAGTGAACTACACCATGCTGAAGACTAAAGGACAGATATAACCAATTTTGACGTGGGAATGAAGTAGAGATAGATGGCTATAGCTGAGATGTCAATGAACCAGACATCTGCTTGAAGTCTTATTTTGCTGAAAAATTCATTTCTCAGTTACTGGATGAAGCAATGAAGAAGGCTGTTTTTCTGGACTTAACTTTGACCAAAAGAAAGAACTGATTCATGAAATTCAAGTGACAGGAACCTTGGGAGAAAGTCAACTTGTCATCTTACTGCTTGGAATAGCCACGAAAGGGAACATTCAGCACAGTCTGACAGGTACCTTGGACTTAAGAAAAGCAGATTTCAAAAATTTTAGAGACTAGATCTGAGCAATTCTACAAGGTCTTGAAATATAAATTCCTATCAGAAAATTATAAGTAGCTCCAGTGAGGAAGAAACAAAAGAGAAAGGTATAGAAAGGAAACTTACATGGCAGCACATATTTCACTGTACTGTAATGGTGGCTTTAAAAAGTATTCTTACATTTTGAGTGTCTTTTATGGGAAAATTAGATACTAGGTTGTTCAATAAATGGTGTTAATAGAGACATTCCTGTGTCCATTTTACCGATTAGGAAATTGAGTTCCAACAAGATTAAAGACTTACTAAAGTTTCTCACCAATAATAAAAATTATTGGCCCAGTGGACACTTAATGAAGTAACTAATCCATACTAAAAATATCTATCAGCCATATTGTTTTAATCAACTTTGCCTTTTTTTGCACAAATATGTGACACCTTTCACTTAAAGGGAGAGAGGTTTCATTCGGTTCACGGTTTCAGAGGTTTCTGTCCATCATCACCTGCTCCAAGGCAGGAACGTCATTGGTGGAAGAACAGAGAGCGCAAAGCTACTCACACTGCAGTGTCTGGGAAGCAGAGAACAGAGAAAAAGTGCCAGAGAGAGAGAGATCCAGCCAAGGCGCACCCCGGTGACTCACCTTCCCAACTGGGAACCGCTTCCTAACAGCAGGTTTAAGGATGCACATCAGTAGATTAATCCTTCGCAGGATTAAACACCTCTCCAGGAGCCCTCTAATCCAGCCAAGTCACCTTTCCAAGAGTCCTTTAATCCAGTCAAGTTGACAATTAAGATAAACTGGCATCCACCTACAATGCACAATTTTTTAAGAGAAATGATTAATTACAGTGCTTGAAGCTAATCATTTCATTTTAACCAAACATAGGAAAATAAAAGTCAATCGTTAATCTTTACTTTCTCTATGATTAACAAGTTGTCTTTATCTTTTAAAGATAAAAAGTTCAAATAAAATAAAACTAGTTGGCTGCACTTATTTTCAGAGATACATTTAAGGGTTTAGGAACAATAATTTGTATTCCGCATAAGTAAAAATATACATAATTATCATGCATTCCCTTTATCCCTTTCTAAGCAGTGGAACTTCAACAAAAACCTCCTCTCCATTCACTATCAAAGCAAATTCTCTTATGCTTAAGAATGTAAACTAAGAGACTCAGAAAGAGCAGTTGGACAGATGAAGGTAACCAGTGTAAGTGAAGAATCACATTGTGTCAGGCTAGGGTCTGCACTGCAGCAAGTCAAGCTATTTGCATGGTGGAGTCCTGGAGTTGCAAAGCCCATGAGTAACCAGGGTCCAGATATTCTGACAACAGATAGGTCAGAAGGCACACATACAAATAAAAGCATAGATGAGACACCAGTCAGGAAAAGTAGAATGTAGCTTCAAATGTTGCTTTTCCAATTTCAGACCTCAGGTGTCCAGGTTACCCTCCAACTTTCATCCTTAAATGTCAGAATAAGACACTCTCAGTAGTAGATACCTGCTGAGTGGTCTGCACATCAACTGTGACTCTGGAAACCCTAGCCTACCCCCCACCATCCTCATGAAAACAGGACAGTCAGGTTTGTACAATATTATTTTACATACTCCTTAGTATACTGGTTAATCTAGGCATGGAAACCCTTCTGGAATGTAATGGAATGGAATAGAATAGGGAGTTCAGTCTAAAAATAGCAATTTTCTGAAACATGATTATTTGAGTTAGGAAATTTAGAAATGCCCATCATAAAGAAACAAATAAGAAAAGAATCAATGTAAAGCAGAAAAGAGAAGTAGCAGATGGATAAAATATCTTCCTTTCAAGTGGACTAATATCTTTGGGTTTCCTAAGACATTTTGTAGTCCTCATATAATTACGACACTGATATAAGCAGTATCTGGATAATCATCATGACTGGGCAAAGTGGTATAAAATGACACAGAGATCAAATTTTTCTGATTCCTGTGTTAAATCAAAATGCCTACACTAAAAATTAGATGTTGTGAAATATTGCATCAGTTCCAAGAAAAATCCCAAGACACATAATTAGACAGTTCATGAACACCTACAAATGAAAGAGACAATAAGAAAACACCACTTTAAGTTTACTAAGAATAAATTATATCAAATTAATTAAATTATATAAGCAGTGAATTGAATTTCAATGAGGCATTTAATGTAGTGTTCTCTTGTGTCTTTGTGGACAAAATAGATGTGGAGAGAGTTTTTATAAATTGCATGAATATATCTTAGTTGAACAATTATTCTGAAAACACAGTGAATATAGGACTCATTTTTGAACTTGTGAGTTGTAGTTTAAAAAGATGTAGATATAGAAAAGATATCTATTAATTTGGAGAGAGTCAAACATTGAATGTCATAATCATGATTGAACAAATTAATATTTTTTCATTATGACAGTTGAAACAGGATTAAACTAAATAAGAAGGAACTCCAGAAGAGAAACATAAAACTTGATACTTTATTTTAAAAGTCAACTTCACAAGTACATAATGTTCATGATTGTGAATAAGAATGAAATATCAACACTTTTGTGGAGCAAGACCATACCTGAAAAACTCATATTCACAACTTAACACAATTAATGGCACAAAATAGATGCTTAAAGTAGACTTATTTCATTAATAAGAGATTTAATACGAAGCAACAAGTATAGTGCAAATCTATATTGCATTCTCACAAACATTGTTTGGCAAGAGAATAAAAAATATCGCTATACTACACATTAACACAAGCATATTTAGAGCACAGTGTCTGTTTTGGAGCTATATATTAGTTAAGCAGAAAGCTAATAGAGTGTAGTGGCCCCAAGAGAGAGAAAACTCAATGGTTGAAAAAACAAGATTGATGTATTAATCATCTTTCTCCAGAGGAGAACCAATACTCTCTGGGGGAGGGAGGAGAGGAGAGAGGGTCCAGAGAGAAGAGAGGATCTGATTTCATGAAACAGTGCATATGGTTCTGGTGTCTGGTAAGTCTCAATTCTGCAAGACATGGGCAAGCTGGAGGTTTAGGGATTTAGGGAAGAGCTGCTGTTGACATTCAAGTCCAAAGGCAGTCTGCTGGCAGCACTCCCTCTTCCTAAGAGTGCTAAGTCATCTTTTTTAAAGGCCTTCAACTTTTTGGATAAGCCAACCCAAATTATGGAGGGTAATCTGTTCTTTACAAAGTCCATTGACTTGAATATTAATCATATCTGAAAAGTACCTTCACAGAAAACTCTAAAACATCATTTGACCAAATACTTCTCTAAAATGACCCAGAAAAATTGAAACACAAAATTAATTAACACTACGCTCTCATTATCACATGAAACATGGTTAAGGAGAGATTTTCCTTGAAAAAGAAGAAAGCCAGGGAGATATATGGTAGCTGTTTTGAAATATTTCAAATTTTAAAGTAAAGAAAGGATTAGTCTTAGCCACTGTAACTCTAAAGTATTGTCTTATGACACAGGGTAAAATTTACAAATGAATCTAGAGAAGTGTACTGTTAACTCATTAACTGGGACAGACAGTGATAAGAAATGCTTGACAAAGTGTCAATTGTCAAGAAAATTTATAGATTAATTACAAAGAAAAATGTGCATATAAAACCCATTCACTCATAAAAATATGTATTAAATACCTTCTATATACCACTAGGTTTCTTTTACATTACTAATACAACTGCAAACAGCAGAACCTTCACGAAGCTTATATTCCAGTGGAAAGATAAAGGAAAAGGCAAATAAATTATATGATTGCAATATGTTGCATATTAAACCAATAAGTGCTAATGAGATGGGGGCCTGGGTTCTGGATAAGAATTTATGTGACTTATCAGGCCCAACTATACACAATTACTAAGTTTGACCTGATAGATATGATGTAAAAAGCTGCCTCCATGTATTGAAGGCTGAAGGAAGTTGTAGCCAGCCCTTGGTCAGCTATATGTTTGTGCATATCTAAGTTCCTATGCCAGCAAATTTCCTTCCAGTAACTCTAGGGTAACTAGAAACTACTTTGTTGGAAACTCCACATAGTAGTGTGGGAGTCTCCATTCTGACTCATTCTTATTATCTTTGCAGCTCTTCCCCTTTATCTAGCCTCCAGGTACATAAAACTGGTGGAAATTTTCATTTAGGGCTCCCTCCACAGTAATACGATTCCCACATTTCTGCTAATCTATCTGACATTCATGATTTGCATAGTTCTATGAGGGGACACAGAATAGTTTGGCGGGGAGGATATCAGGGGTTGGGGAGTCTGTGTTATCTTTCATTTAGCCTCTAGTTTTTACTATAACAGTAAGTGGCAAAACTTTGTTCTTTCAAAGTGCTGGGATTACAGGTGTGTGCAACCAAGCCAAGCCTAAAACTTTCTTATTTTCACTTTTCCTTTTTGTACTGGTTGACTGCACTTGAACCTGAGAGCTCAGCTGTCTGTATCTCTGCTGAGCTAGCAGAAAGATGAAGGAAAGAAAGAAAGAGAGGAAAAGACTCTTCTCTGCTCACATTTGCATTTGCGTTCCACTGACCTTCATCTTTTTAGTCTACTTTTCCTTATTTTATATTTTTAAAAATTTTGAGATCCTAGTCCAAACTAAGAATATGTCTCTCCTGGTCATCTTTTCTACCTGATTTTCCTTGCTACCCCACAGTAGCGTATCATTGTAATATATGTACATATATTGTAATACAATATTGTAATAATGAGGGTTTATCATATTAACCTTTTGTCTAAAATAAATTCATCAAGTGGTAACTACTCTACTCCCTATGCATCTTTTGTTATTCCCCAGTCCATACTTATTCTTTCTCTTTTTTTCCCTTCCTTCCTTCCTTCCTTCCTTCCTTCCTTCCTTCCTTCCTTCCTTCCTTCTTTCCTTCCTCTCTTTCTTCTTTCCTTGTCTTTCTTTCTTTCCTTCCTTCCTTCCTTCCTTCCTTCCTTCCTTCCTTCCTTCCTTCCTTTCTCTCTTTCCCTAGATTTTTATTTGGTCACCTCGACACTGGACATTGTACCCAATATAATTTCCTTAACTTTAGACTCTTGCACTTAAAATTAAATTAAATCCACATACAAAAATACATAGAATAAAATGATGAGAGAGATTTTGCAAAAGAAATCTCTCCAGATGTGCCTGGGAAATGCACATATCGTCATCGATATCAGCTTAGATATTCGTCCAATCTATTCGTTGTACCATAAACTGCTTTGCTCCGGAATAGAACACTGAATAATAAGAATATAGTCCTTGTCTTCACAAAACTTAAAATTTATGAGGGATATATGAACCAAGCAAGTTGTCGTTTAAATTATAATTGGGTTAACTGCAAAGGACACTTCCAAAGTGCCAGGGGATGTGAATCCGATCCCACATCTACCCTCAACAGCCCCTCCCTATCCTCAGATAATGTTTCCAAGTGTAAGATTTTCTTAAGCGTGGAAGCCGGTTTCACATCCCTCACAAAATGTCTGTTGCATGTGAAGAGCGAATCTTGAAATATGGCTTGGAAAGCCCTCAAAAAAAAAAAAAAGGACAAAGAAAAGTTAAACAAGTAGTTGAGTCTTTGTAGCCAGCATGATTCCCCTTCTGTAGATGGGGAAGATCCAAATGCAGGACCTACAAGTCGTGTTTGCAGCACGGGAAAGAGAGTGCCCTGATTAGAGAAAAACAGGCCAAGTTAAAAGCAATTCTAATCAACTGGGGGCTGGCAGAGAAACCACAGGGGTTACTTGGGCTGAGTCATTTGGCCACACAAATTGCTTCCATCTTTTACTTCATACACTAAAATTGATGATATTCATTTTTATCTTTGCCTCTCATCCTGGGGACACAGCAAGACTGTCATAGCTGTGTTTAATGAATGAAAGAATGAATGAACTCTGATCTCCTTGCTACGTGTGATGAATAAAATATTATTTGTATTAATAATAAAAGACAGTATTTAACATTTAATTGGGCCAGATTGAGATTTCATTTCTGATGTCTGGAACTAAGCTTTGAGTCATCAACAGATATTAAATCAGTTAGAAGTTCAGTCTGAAAAATTATATATATGTATATACGTATTTTTTTTTCCCTTGGTGTGACCGTGAGTCAGGGAGTCGAGGATGTTGGAGCTAGAAATACACCCTGGAGAGACACAGCATTTAGTGTTCCCTCTCCAGGCTTCCTGCTGTCCCTGATTCTCCTGTCCTCTCAAGTATACTCCACTAAACTCCATGAAAATTTTTACATCAGGATTTAGGCAGAAATAATTTTACATACGGAATATTCACAGATTAAATAAAATGGAGTAAATCACTTCAATTTAGGTAATATACCGTGACTAGAAATAAGTAGTGCTTTAATAGTGTGGGAGGATGTCCCAAATATGTTGTTAGATAAAAGAGCAAGTTTAGCTTAAACTTGTCTTTTGTTAAAATATGTGCAACTGGGTAAAGTGCACATCACAGTGCTATGTCGATGCGATCCTCTATTTGCAAAGCCTAATTTCTGGGGAAAAAAAAAGTGTCCTCATTAAATAAGAAGTTTGGGAAAATGTTGGTCTTTCTGTTCAAAATAGGGGACAACTACCTAGATTGGGGTAAACGCAACAGAATACAAAATCCAGTTCTGCTACTTAAGATTTGACCATATCCAATTTACTTGATATTTAGTACCCTTTGTTTTCCCCCATCAGATGCATCTGATAAGTTTATTGTGAAGAGTAAATAACTCTCAAAAAGTCAGAATTGATGAAATTCAATATCAAGTGTGTTGGCACACATCTGTAATCCCAACACTCAGGAGGCTGGGGCAGGAGGACCATCATGAATTCCACACCAGCCTACACAACAATGCGAGTTCAAGGCCAACCTGAACGAACTCCATTGCGAGTTCAAGGCCAACCTGAATGAACTCCATAGTGGGACTGTCTCAGAAAGAGCCTCCCCCAAAATTCACCAGCATCTTCCTCTTCTCTCTTGTATTCTTCTACCTTCTCCTCCCTTCCTTTTCATTTTTTCCTACTTCACTGTCATTGTTATTTAATTCCTTTTGCAAACATTCACTGGAATTTCACTATGTCTCAGAGCCTCCACTAACTGGCTAAGTACAGGATTATTACTGATGAACAAAATATTCATGAGTTCTGAGCTTTGTGAGTTTGAAAACAAGTCTGAAGGGAAATATTAAATACATCAAATACAAATCAATATACAATAGAAATTTTGGTAATTTTATTAAAATAAAAGAGTAGGTAGCAAGAAAATAGAATGGTATAGTTAAAAATTCCAAGGTAGAGCTAAAGGAAGAGCTCTCTAGAGAACTGATGATTAAGTGGACATATAATGTCTCAAAACTTGAAAGCATAAATATTACTTAATACTGCAAATGGTGGCTCAAATTTTATTTATTTTCTGACAGTGTAACAGACTAATATTTTAGGCAGTTCACTATATATATCAGAGTTACTGCAATTTAAAACAGAAAAAAATTTTGCTTGAAATTTAATTAATATTTCTATGAGAAAGCAAATTCATCAGCTCCATTACAGTAGTAATCCACATAAAAATTCAACAAAATATAAAAATGTTCCCCTAAACTGGTTAAATATCTTTTTAACTAACTTGAATCAAGCTTATTTCTTAAACTAGTTTTAGAAGATACAGTGGATAGCTATATTATTCAACTATATAATCTTAGGGATAAAAGACTTCAAATAAAAATTATAAAGCAACTAATTATAGTTCATTTGGGCAATATACGTCTGAAAAAGGAGCGTAGTTCTTTCTGCTTGAATGTTACGGGAAAGCTAATTATAGTTAGGGCAAAAAATCAGTGAAAACATGAATGCTAAATGATTCGAAAGCAAGAACTATCAAAAAATTGGGTTAGGATTTTAGTAGTTTCAGAACTGCAAGTAAAGCATCAACAGTAAAAGAAAGAAAATTTTGACCAAACTAGTAGTTCAAATCAATAAATAATGGAAATACGAATTGGATATTGAAGGCAAGAGGGTAGATTTCCTTTAGGAACATAAATCAACTTGCCAAGAAGCAAGAGGTGTGACACATATGGCAGCAACTACGTTGTAGTCTTCCAGGTAAAATGAGAGAAAAGAAGAGAAACGGTAGAAACCTATTCTGCATTTGGTAGATATATTTAGGGCATATGACTTAAAATCTTCAAGAAAAGGTGAAATCCATTTGCCTCATCTGATTCACGATTAGCAGTGTATTGGGTGTATGAGATCTGTTGGCAGTAAATTTGCCATTACGGAATTTATATTTTTATTTTTAGCAGCTAACATCATTCAATAAAAGAACAAGATGGCAGGATTTTGATGTTGTAGATAACAGTGGATTGAGGCCACTCTCCACAGCAAAGGAGACTTAACAACAAATTCATGAATTATGTGTGCTTATGTCAATTATGTATTACTGTCATAGGTAGTTTAAGCAATCCATCCCAATTATAGGAAGAGCATATAAAAAGGTTCAATATACTTTATTCTCTAATATAAAAAAGAAAAACATACATAATTTAATTGTAATTAGGAAAATAAGTCAAATAGATTTAAAGCAGGTACAAATCTCTCTAATGTAGGTAGACATTAGTGGCAAAATAGAATTGATTAGTCTAAACAACAAATGTGTGAAGTGGATATATAGCTAATTTGTTCCTTTTCATTAGTTTGTGATAGTAGCTTGAATTTCATAGTCATATATGATATGTACCTTTCTATATTACCACAATTATTCTGTTAGTGAATGCAATTTAAACCAGTTATTTTAGGAGATTTTACCTCTTCTCGCCACAGTTCTGTGAACTTATTTATGCTAAAATCCAAAATTTTTTTGGAAAACCTCTAAGTGTAACTTATAGACTTATAGCTTTAAATAATGTTGATACACCTGATTGGTTTTACTTCTGTGAGAATCTTTTTTGTCCTTTCTGATTTTGTATAGCCTATATCAGGCCCCAAAAGAATTTAAATCTATTAAATATTTCAGACTTTTTGATTCTCATACTACTTAGTGAAATAAAAAAAATGCTTTAATTGTTTAAAATGAACAAAGTCCAGAGTAAACTCTCACCAATTTAACTTTTCATAGTGAAGTTTATAACTTTTCTGTGTTGAAATTTAGTCTACAGCGGTGTTAGATACATACTGACTTCTCATTGAGATGAACATCAATAAATTGATTGACCTGAGAGATACATATTGATTTTAGGAAGCCCAAGGTCCACATTCATATAAGACAATTCTTCTTGGTATTTCCTAGGATGCAAAGTCAATAAATGAATTGTTATATTTATATTCTGAATAATTTCCCAAGTCGACAGCAAAGTTAGCTTTTTCAATCCATTATAGAGAAGTGCTGACCAATTTACATCTACATTTCATGCGTGCTTACTAAAAATTTCAAAGTAGAGAATTTGTGATTTTTGTTGCTCTAACTTTAACTCATTTGAACACCACTGAATAATCTTTCAATTCAGTGTTAGTCTTACATTCAACATCTTTCCCTATATGGGATTTCTTTTTTATGTCATTCTATATCCAGGCTATTTTGAAATGAAGATATATATTTATTGCAGTTAATCTAGATTAAAAAAATAAAATTTAGTTATTAGATGAAAGCTTATGTTCTATTTTTTTGGTTGGTAATTAAAATAATATACAGATGTTTTCATGTTTCTGATTTAAGTATATAGACTTTGGTGTTCTATACATGATCATAGTAAAATAGGGGAAAGAAACTCCCAATCTACTAGAAGTCAGGTAAAGGTTTATCTCCTCTAAAATCAAAGAATGAATTTTAGGAACAATGGAGCTTAAAAGCAAAATACATTTATTGAGAGAAAGAAAAATACTGTCCAAGAGAGAGAAGGGGTCTCAAGTGGGTTGCCAAAGATCCTGTCTTTTTTTGAGGATTTTATAGAACGAAACCATACGGTAAGATGTGTCTAAGGTGAGGGAAATCACAAGGTGGGCATGAGGTGGGACAGAACTATGGTCAACCAATAAGATTATCTGTATAATTTCTTGGTAAAATTGATTAAATCAGGATCAAATGGGGAAGCCAGTCATGTAGCAAGCAGGTATGAATATAGGACAGAGCTTTTTCCTGTAGGGGTTGGATTAGTGGCCCCTTTTGGCTTCCTCAAGGTGATAGACCCCCACTTAGGATATCAATTTCTGATGTTTATCCTTAGAAAGTATGTGGGTGTACTTGTTTTATCTTTTCTCTTGAGGCCTGGCCCACAGTGGGAAGTGTCTGTCTCTCACGGAGTTGCAAGGTATCCGGTCTACACTGACTCATTGGAGGACTCAGGCTATAATATTTCTATCTAACTTAGCTGCCTAAAACAATAGGCTCTATCTCAACTAAGCAAATTGCACTGATTTTATCACCTGAAGTCCTTGACTTCAGTCTAATATAAAGAGATTGACAACAGCACTCAGGACATGCTCTTGAGATTTAACCAGATACCAGATGAATCTTTACACTAGTAACAAACTCTTTCTGCCTTAATAATCCACAAACTTCAGCACAAAACCAATAAACAAAAAATAAAACATGAAAACAATATTTAAAAAATACTTCCTAAAATACCCAACCCCTCAAAGCCAATCAAGGGAGCTTTTAGAGGAAAAATAGCATAAACAACAAACCTGAATTGCCTAAAGGGATAACAGAGGGGATTGGAAAACATGAGTGGAGCTGAGCAGTATCACAGAAGATGTAATCCAACAAATAACAAAACCAACAGTGGAAATGGTCCAGGAATTTTCAGAAGACACTAATAAAAAGCTAGTAGACCTAAACAAAATGACATTAAAAAAATGAATGACCAGCATAGGAAAGTGTGAAACAGATCAGACACACAGTGCATAGTGTATTGAATAGTTTCTCTTATATGACAAACCCAATTTATCAATAAAGTGCAAAATAGAAGATAGGCCACAGGAAATAGTGAGATGCGTCTTTGACATATGGGAAGGCAACCAGAAAAGGGAGTTAGAGAGAGGGAGGAGGGGAAATAAAAGCAAAACAAAACAAGCAAATAACTCCAGAAAAGATTTGTTTGCATTATTCTTTTACATAGCACATTCCTGCAACTCCACGCTGTCTAAGAATTGTGAGTGGAGCGCCAATAGTAGGAAAATAATGACATCTGAAATTTTAAAATTCTGTATTCAAATTCTGACATCACCACCTGCCCACTTGATACGGTGGCGTTATGTAATTTCTAAGAATTAATTTTCTTGCTATAAATATGAATAATAAAATTCCCTACTTTATAGAACTGGTATGTTTGGATGTGATAATATCACAAACTAATGATCACAGGAATTTGTGTAAGTGTCTTGGTTTGGTTTGAAAACAAAATCTTGAGATGTTCCGACATTTGATAATACAGTAAAAATAACAGTCATATAAGACTGTTTAGAGGGGCCCTCCTTCCTGGTAAGCAGCACGGCAGGAGCAAGCCTCCAGCACCCCAGGAATAGAACCAGTCAGCATCTCCCAAGATCCAGCCATGTTGGAACTTGGGGGGCTGAGCAAGAAAGTAACACACCCTCCTTCCTGTTAAGCAAGCGGCAGCACTAGGGAGCACTGGGTGCGCCAGGGAGAGAACAAGTGTGAGCTTACCTGCACACTGGCTTAGAATCAAACGTTTCCCCTACCACCACCGGTTAACAACCGGATGGTGTCAAGCATAGCCACCATAGCTACTAAGGCACATAAAGCAACTAAATGCTTGTATTGTTGGGTTGATTCTGCTGACCTGGGGCCAGAGGTCTGAGCATCTCTTGGGAGGATGACCGTATGCAATATAGCCAATTTGGGGTTTTCCTTCTATCTTCTCTTTGAAGACAAATATTGTTTTCACTGTTTTGCTGTGTTCTGATTGTTTTGCTCTGTTCAATATTCTGTTTTGATAGGTTTTATAATGTTCTGTTTTTGTTTTGATTTGGCTATACCTGATTGAATGGACGACTATTGTGAAGATAACAAGATAAACTGTGGTACCTATTAACTGTTACCAAGTTCTATACCCATTTCAATGCATTGTCTTAATTGGCTTTGTTCTGTCTTGTTTTGTTGCATTTTACTATCTTCAAAATTAAAAAAAGAATATTTAAAGATGATTACTTTGAGGCTACTCCATTAGAGATATGCTAAATATTATTAAAAGATATTAAAATGTGAAATTATACAGTATTATTAAAAGATACTAAAATACAAAATAATATGGTATTATATAAATAATATAGTGATCTATCATAGAACTTTCAATCTTGTTTTTAATTTTCTACAAATATACATACAGGTATAGATATACATGCACATACAGTATATATTTCACTTATATGTACAAATATATAGTATACACATATATACAATTAAATAAGAGCCTCTATTATAAATGGTGTATATTAATAATATGTATAAAAATAAAAAAGGAAACACAAATGAAACTTTTACTGAATTAGTGCATAAAAAGGGTTTATAAAATTGACTAACATCTAGTGATCACTGAGTGTTCGTTCAGTAGTGTCAGTCACCAGGCTAACCACGATGCATGTGCCAGTGCATCTCATCCTCCCAGTAACCCTGTGAAGCAGACATTATTGCAATGGTCTTCATTCCGCAGATGGAAGTGTTGGTTCTCATAGAGGCAGATTCAGTGCATAAATAGACACGCCATGTTTCGGAGCAATGGCAATTCCCACTTCAGGACCCAGGCTTAACTCTATGCCTGCCTCTCACTCCTGCATTTCATTACTGGTGGTGATAGGATCAGTAGGCATTTTTCCTTTTGGGTTTCAAATCATTTCTACTTTCACTCAAGCTTCCTGCCTACCATTTTAGTTTGTGAGGAAGCTTCCTGAATACATTAAATAATGACAACGCACACAAAGAAAAACCTGCATTTATTCCTCCTCTCCTTTCTATTCTCTTCTAGTTTAAATGTAATAAGAGTTATGTTTCTGGGAAAAATAACATACTTGCAAATGTAACTAGTGTGATTACTCTCTATTGTCAAAACAGCACAACCACAATTAAAAGGACAGAGAAGAGCCCAAAATAGGGAAAGATAACCATCACGTAAGTGCAGCTCCAGAAGAAATAATGTAAATGAAGATCAGCATATAGAATTTCCCAATCATATGCTTTTCCCAGGTGCAAACTACATAGTGAATCTTCATAACTGATTGTAGAAATCAAAACTTCTTTGATGGACCTCAAACTTCTAAAACAATTATGAAGATCCCTCATACTTGTTCAGAAAGCTAACATACTGCCATGACTTAACATACCATTTTTAACATTTGCTTTAATATTTACTTTTGTTATCACTCATACTCCTAGTTGTACTTCACTATCTAAAAATATTTCTTAATCTTGACTTTAAAGAGCATGTAGTAAATTTCCTAAGAAATATCAAAGAAATCAAGATGACTTGAGAAGACATTAATTAAAATTAAGATATCAGTTTAATATAATTTATCTCTATTCCTCCAAATCTTCCTTGGTGGGCCCCCATGAGGAAGGTGTCATGCCACATTTATACAGTTTTTTGTTTAATCTGCTTCCCTAACCTTTCAAGAACTTAATTAAGTACTTCTAAAAATACTAGCGTATACTTCATAAAAATTGAATTTTCCATTAAAAGTTGCCAAAACAAAAGTATAAGAGCATCACATAGTTTTTAACGAAAAGACAAACTGAAGATGTCAGCTAAAGGGAGATAAAATATGGAAAGAAAATTACTGTGTCATCAAAAAGATAATGAAGTTTAAAAGAAATAAAAAATGATGAGACATTTTTGTTGGACATATAAAACAGTTTGACAAGAACTAATAAAAAAGATAAAACTTTGGTGAACAAAATGTCGCTAATTAGATATTGCTAAAGCTGAAAAGAACATTTTATTTAATGCCTTATAGGCTAACAAATAAAAAATCCAGCAATATCTAATTTTTGCAGAGATCAGAGTACAGATTGCAAGACATTATCTCTACAGACCACAACCTAAATCATGTGGTATAAGACCCCAGCAGGTGGTGTGACTATACTCTTTAGAAAAGACCTTCAACTTGTAAGACATATACAGAAGGAAGCAATGTATTTTTGAATCCCTGGGATGGATTAAATTGTAGGACATATATGCCTTTGAAAGTTATCTACAAAGAAACAAAAACAATTCAATCCTAACCATGACTGGCTAAGAGTAGCCTCATTAATAGCTGAAGTTAATAATTGTCACATATCACCTTATACCATTAAATACATGCATGTCAAATGCATGCAGTAGTTAGCACTGGTAGTATATATTCTCTTACCCATACTCAGATTGAAAAGGTGAAAATACTGCCAAAAACTCATCAAAGGTGTGCAGAAGCAGATACTCTAAGACAGAGTTGGTAGTATGTAAAATATTGATACTTATGAAAGAAAACATGACCCAGAATCAAATTGTTAAATATAAATAACCTTTGTCCAAACCACTCTTGGGTAAAAAGTACAATACACAGTACACTAAGTAGACAGTACAATGAGTTATATTAGCAATAACATTGCTTACAAGTGTGTGTGTGTGTGTGTGTGTGTGTGTAAGGTAACTGTTGTTCAATTTTTGTTTCATATTTTATTGTGTCTTTTGGTGTGATTTGAATTTTCTACAGTAAGTGCACATTTACCATTCTAAACAAAGAAAAAATGACTCTTGTACCCAATACATGGAATCAAAAAGCAGAGATGAGATGATGACCTGAGATTGTACAGTAGGATAACAGAACTTGTATTCAAGCTCAGGCTACAGTAAGTGTTCAAGGAGAGATAGACGGATTCCATCTGTTGTCAATTTGTATGAATTAATGTGTGGATTACACTGAACTAATCGCACTCTTGCATATGAAAAACAGCTTAAACAGATGAAAAATAACTTTAAATAACTATTGCATAAATCCTAAACATCTTTGCTAATTGAACTGTATGTTTTTGCATGCGGTTATATCATTTTAGGTTCCTACTGAATTAGTAAAATAACATATAATCGATTGACAGAAAGGGATCATCAAATAAAGTAATACACTTTGTTAATTTTGAATGAAAATAAAAGCATCAGACAAAACTAGAATGTTCAATTTGTTTCAAGAAAGAAATATTTCATCTTTTCCAAACTCTATGTGTGTGAATGCACACGTGTGTGTGTGTGTGTGTGTGTGTGTGTGTGTTTTACTGGGGATTCAATTAAAAATATTTACATTGAGCTATCACCACTTTAAAATGTCTTCATCTTGAGACAGTTATAGATTGCTAAGCTTCACAGGCTGGATTTATCTTCCTGCCTCATCTTCTCAGAGTGCTACAATTACAGACATGAGCCAATCATGCCCAATTCAAAAATCTTTATTTAACAGGAGAAAACTGGGGTCCAATGCTAATTTGTGCAAGCATCTTATAAAACCCTAAATGAAGTATCCTCTCATTAAAATGAGTATAGAAATATTATGTCTACCAATCTTACATCTTATTCAATGATAAATGTTTATTAGTTACCTCATACAGTACCCAGCCTGATCATTTTTAGTGGTGTGATTCCTCCCTTTGTAGACAGTCCCTTCTTTTATTAAAACTTTTTGTACCTTCATCAAAACAATAGAACACAAATGATCTATACTAAGGCTGGAGGAAAGCAACACAAGAATATTAATATCATGTTTCCTTCAAGGTTTTTACATGTGAGAAATTAGATGATGATGACATGAAAGCAAAATAATATGACAATTATGTATAATAATTACTTAAGATATATAATTCAATAAAACAAATTTAATTGAAAATAAAGTAGATAATGAGAAGTACTAGCTGGTATTAGACATAACTGAGGGCAAGATGTGTTTAAAGAAAATTTCTGACTTCTTACAGTATCTTTGCTATTGATCTGGTTACTTTAATCTTACCCAAATGATGAATCACGGTTTAATTATTTGATCTGGATTTACTGAGAATGGTACCAATGACAGAGCTTCTCTCTCTCTCTCTCTCTCTCTGTATTTTTCCAGATTTGTGTTTTTATTCAGCATTTAGGCCAAGTGTTACGGTTGATACATTGTGTTAACTTGAGAGTTTAGAAGTTTAACCCAGAGATTCAGCAGGGAGCCAGGATTCTTACTTTGTAAATATCCTCATCTTGTGCAAGAGGATGGCACAAAGATTTTGGAAAGGCTACCTACATCTGGTGGCCTGAATACAATATAACATAGGAAAAGAGGCTTGCTCTCCTCACTTGTTGCTCTTGTTGTTTTGCTAGCTACTGCCAGTAGTACTGCCCTGGTGCCATGTCACTCTTCTTGGAGCCAAGTGATTATGGACTGAAACCTCCACAAAGAGTGACCTAAACAAATCTTTCCTTCCTTTATTTGGGGTGTTGCTTATTTTGTTCCAGCAATGAGAGAAAAATAACCAAGACAGATTTTGGTGCCAGAGAAGTGCAGTTGTTGCTGTGACATTACCTGACATGTGGCTCAAAAGACTCTGGGAATGGTTTGTGGGAAGAGTTTGGAAAGGTTCGGAGATGTCTCCTAGAAGCATAGAACAGGAGCACCATAGGCTATTCTGTATAGGAGATTCTGATCAGAGCTGAAATGAAGACTGATAGAAATTCTGCTGGTAAAGACCAGGCTTGGGAGGTTTCTTCTGGGAAAAAGGGCTGCATAGGTTGTTGGACACCAAACAATGCGTATTCTGGCTTGGCAGAAAGTTTGATTTTGCTCATGTCCAGAGACGTTGCCTGAGACTGAGGTTAAGGGCAGTGGACTAATTAATCTGGCTGAAGAAATTTCAAGGCAGTCAAATGTTGAGGCAATGACACAGCTATTATTGGGGGCTTTTACCCAGATTTATGTTGTGGATCAAAAGCAAAGAACCTAGCAGGATGATTTAAGACATTGTAAGTTTGGCTAGAAAAAAAGTTCCAATAAAGCTCTAGTCTGAAAAAATAGGGCTGAGCAAATCTCAGTTGTTGAGAAGGATCAGGAGAATAGTAAAGATGGCCTGAAGGCATCACAAAAAAGTAGCAAGACTCGAAATTTTGCAGCCTCAAAACAGCAAAAGTGAAACACTTTGTTTTGAGGCAAAAGTCACAGAGCAGCAGCGTAGAGAATCTGTTTCCCACAATCAGATTTAGAGTGCTCAGCAATCCAGGCACTTAAATCCTACAGCCAAGAGAGTGAAAAGCCTGGCTACTGTTCAAACTGGCAGCAGACCTCGGCATCACACATGTGGTGCTGGTTTTAGTTGCATACAGAATGCAAGAGTTATGAGGTTTAAAAGTCTTCCATCCCAATTTCAGGAGGCCTGGGAGGCCAAGCAGTGTGCCCCTGAGAGTGTGTGAAGCTGTGTGTGTGAAGCTGAAGGTGCAGTGGAGACTCCAGAAGTTTGGAAAATCCAGGAAAGTGGATCATCTAAAGGAAACCTGCAAATAAGGAGCAAAGGCAACCTAAGGGACAAGCCGTGGAATCTCTAACCACCAGAATTGCTTTTGGGGTGGAGTCACTCAAATCCTTTGGAGCTCACAATTTGCCAAAGATTGCCTCAAATAGTACACATGCAACTCTAGGACTTAATGTTTGCCCTGCTGGATTTGGAACTTGCTTTGGTCTCAATCCTTTGTATTCCTATTTGTAACTTTTGGAATGGGAATGTTTATCTTGTACCATTGTATGTTGGAAGTGTTTAACTTTATTTTCATGTGCACAAGGGCTTGGAGATAAGGTTTGCTTATATCTCAGAGGAGACTTGGGACTTGAATTTTCAGCAGTGCTGAAATTGTCAGAACTTTGGCAACCCTTATAGATGGACTAACTACCTTTTGCATAAAGGGATGTACATGAATATTGGGGAGGTCCTAGGGAAGAATGTGATGATTCTCATATAGTGTTGACATACTTAATACTGGCTCCTAAGAACTGTTAAATCTGTGTTACACTGTTCAAGTTGTGAAATGGTAAGAATAAGCATGTCTTGTATCTGGAAACCTGTTTCAAGAAATGTGTCTGGTTGCCAAGTTGACAAGGGGTGGATTGCTATGGTTGATCCATTGTGTCAACTTGAGAGTTTAGAAGTTTAGCTAAGGGACTCAGCACTTTGTAAATATCCTCATCTTGTGCAAGAGGATGACACAGAGATTTTGTGAATGCTCTCTACATCTGCTTGGGGGGTTGGTGTGGCCTGCATACAATATGAGGTAGGACAAAAGGCTTGCTCTCCCCACTTTTTGTTCTTGTTGCTTTGCTGGCTGCTGCCGGTAGTACTGCCCTGGTGCTATGTCACTCTGCCTTGGAGCCAACTGATTATGGACTGAAACCTCCACAAAGAGTGACCTAAACAAATCTTTCCATCTTTCATTTTCGGTGTTGGATATTTTGGCCCTGTAATCAGAGAATGGGAACCAAGACACCAGGGATGCAGAAAGTCAGGTCAATATTCAATTTATTATGACAAGATGATCTTGTGAGTGGGGAATAAAATAAACAGATCTAGAATTGCACTAAATAATTTGTGACTCACCCAGTAGAGTGGGTGAGAGTCAATCAAGAGTCATCTAGATTCAGGCAAAATCTGATGGTATGTTCCTATTCACCAGGACTCAAGAGTCTGAGGTCAGCAGGTTGTGAGATCAAAGCTAGTCTCATCTATATAGAAAGTTCAAGGCCAGCCTGAGCTATACAGCAAGGCTCCTTCTCAAAAACTGAATAACATACAAATAATATAAAGAGTTCCCTAGATCTACAAGTAGGAGAACTATAGTGATAATTCAGTCTCATAATTTCTCCTAATATCCTATAGATACCATAGCCTGTAGAGCTTTTAAAAATACCCATTTATTTTTCACAGTTCTGGAGGTTTGGAAGACCAAAAAAACGATGATTTCAGATCTGGTTTCTAATGAGACAGAGAGATGGTTATTTTTTCAGACCAGGAAGAACTAGCAAGGCAATTACAAAGCAAAATATTACCTATAGAAGAAATATTCAGATAGTGTGATTAAAAGGAGATGGGGAGACTTTCCACCTACAGTATTTTTGCCACATTAATTCAAAATACAGTGAGTTGAAGCATACATCCCTAGAAAAGTGATATTTGGAATGATTACTAGACATTTCAACTTAGGCTGATCTCAATATGCAGATTTCTTTCTGATGTTTAGGTAAAATTCATTGGAAACGTGTTCCTAAAAGGGCTTAAGAAAGGGAACGGTCACCAATGTCATTCACCGAAGTTATTCTTGGGAAGACTGGTTACAAACACCAGCTTTCCAAAATCTATTGCCCCATGTAAAGAATCTGAAACAACTTACTTATGAATATTAGCCTTCCTTTCTCTCAAAAAATGCTACTGGTTCTTACTGTTTCTCTAGTTTTTCCTGTAGAAGGTTCTTTCTTGCTAAGTTTTATGATGTCAGAGTCAGGATAACAGAGGTAAGAGTTTTGTTTAAAAGTTAAGGAGCTATATATGCTGCCATAAATGTAAGGGATTATTATTCAAAAAATGCAAAGGAGATGGGATATATTTAGAGAAGTGAATGTGACAGACAAGGAGAAAGCTAAGAAATATGAATGTGGCTATAAATTCCCTCTATAATATCAGGCAGATAAAGGGGAAGCTATGTTTCTTTGAAATTACTTTTTCGGCTGCTGTAATGTATTTGCTTTTTTATTATGACATTCCTGAAGGGAAGGACATTATCTGACATTATTTTACACGGCTTATTAAACTCTCCTTGATCATCTCTATTGTCTGTATTCCTATAACTTTCTTGTATCTCATTTTACAACTTCTGTATGTTCATTAACATAATAAATTAATAGACATCTAAGGAAGCCTATGTTTGGAAGCTGAGCCAACTCCTTCCTTTCTTCACCAAAGCCACTCATGTCTTGGACTGAGAAGATACTTACTATGGGCTGAATTGTGCTCCATCTCTCCAACTCTCCACTCTACAAGTTCATATGTTGGAGCACTAATCCCTAGTACAATAATAGCTGGCACAGGCCAGACTCTGCTTTCTTATCAATCAAGGGCTAAGGATCACCTGTCTGTCAATCCTTAAGGGTTCTGGCCTACTGTCCCACCACTTTGACTCACAAGCAATAGCCCCAGTCTAAGAAGTATCTCATAAATCAGTTCTTAAGGAAGTCCTCAACTCAGGCACAGGTGCAGAAGCAACTCAAGGTGTCCAAACGTAACCTCTGGCCATGGACAAACTCATTATTAACTCATCTATATGGGTTGCATCTCAGGGATGCAATTATAACAGAGTAAATTATGGGAAAGACCATACACTGTTAATGCAGAGGGCATGATTCAGCATGAGCTGTCAAACCCCCCTTTGTGAGAGGGACTTGAACTGTTGATCTCAAATAAAAGACCCCTTTTTCTTTTCCTTAAAGATGTTGTGAGCTTTTTCACCATCCCATGCTCACTAGATAGGGCATTATTCTTTTTCTGCTCTTAATAAATGTACATTTTCACTTCCTTCTTTGTATATAATTCTTTGGTTGACACACCGAAAACCCAGAAAAAAAGATCCAAGGAACATTTCATTCCATAATATGTTTGCATTTGGAAATAAGGTCTTTGAAGAGGTGAGTGACTAAATGTTATAAGGTAGACTTTAATTCAATTGGGTTAATGTTCTTATGTGTTATTCAGGTTTTTATCACTGTGATCACATACACAAGAAAAATAGAAGCCATTTAGAAGAAGAAAGGTTTATTTTGCATCATGGATTCAGAGGTTTCAGTTCATCATCACTTGGCTCCATTTTTTTCTACATCTGTAGCAAAGCAAAAACATCTTAGCAAAAAAGTCATGACAGAGGAAAGCTCCTTGCCTTGTGGCATCTAACTAAGCAGAAAGAAAGAGAAAGAGCCAGAGAAAATAGATGACAACATGCTCCCCAGTGACTTGCTTCCTTCAGCTAAGCCCCGCCTCCTAAATCCAGCCAGCTAATAAGCTCGTCAACTGCTTAATCCATTTAAAACAGTAAAAACTCAAGATCCACCCCTCTAGGCCCAACCTCTGGACAGCGCTGCACTGGGAATCAGGCCCTCAATACATGAGTCTGTTATAGACACTTCATATTTAAACTATACCACTTTATTAGAAAAAGAAATTCAGACACACAGAGACACCAGAAGTGTGGACTCACAGAAGATGTGAGGACATAGGATGAAGGCTCCCATTTGCAAGCCAAGAAATGAGGCCTCAGAATTTACAAAGCAAAACTTTCTGTGCTGTTTAAATGATTACTATTTTGAGTTTCTCATAAAAGGCAGATCATGTGATAATTAACCTTCTGTGTCTGAATTATTTCACTTAGTGTTGCAGTCTCAAAGATTTTGTGGTGATGGAAAGGTCATCTGGGGATAAGGAATAATTGAGCAGGTGAGAAGAGGAAGGGAAAGCAAAAGTGATTAAGATGTAGTAATGCAGATATACCAACTCCCCAAGACGAATGAATTATTATGTGTCACAAACATATACTAATGAAAAAACAAACAAATACTTCTTACTTCTAAATAAATAAATCTGTGATGAACTTGACCTTGGACTTCAAGTGTCCAAAACTGCAAAAAATAAAAACTCTCTTTGTAGTGTGTGTATTGTTTTATGACAGCCATAGTAAACTGATGCAATATTTGTAACTGATTTGATGATGAACCAAATAAAGATTGAGTTCCTATTAAAGTATGATTCTGACTATATTCTGAAGCTAAGTCACAGGTTATTAAATCTGGAAATTTCTTAGATACCATATAGTGGGTAGTTTTTTTTTTATGAGGGCCATTTTATTTTTTGTAAAATTTTTGAAAGGCAGAGTCCCTACTCTTATAAGGAAGCATGAATATATATACATTTTATAAACATTATCCTTAATGTGGAATAATATTTTAAAAAATTGTTTCTTTTTTAAGAAAACCTAACATTTCTGAAATAAAATTGAAATCAATAGCATTATGGAAATAAAAAGAAAACTAATTTGGCTCAATTCTAAATTTCAAAGAAGATAATTGAAAAGTTTTATTTTTAGTTGATGGCAGGTAAAATACATCTCGATTGCCCAGTACACTTGTGATTTTGTTGTTAAATTGTAGTAAAAAGGTGAAAAATCTTACTTCACAGAACAAAATGGTGTCACATTATAAAGAACTGAAGCAACCGCAACTCATTTCTAGTGAGACATAGAATTGTGTGAAGCAAGACATTGTCTAAGACACCTTGGATTAATTGTAGTCACTTCATTTCCCACACACAATAAGGTCATCTTTGGAGGAAAAAAACGTACTACCGATCCTGTCCATTTCAGCAAGAAAATAAGATAGATTCATATTTCAATGTTAAGGTCATCAGCACAGCAGAAACTTTTAAAAAAGTTTTTCAGTACTTTATAGGTACAAAGGCTTTTGCCAATAGATGAATGACAAGACGGTTACTCTGAACTCTGGGCTCTGGAAGTGTCTCTTCTGCGACAGAAAATCTTGTATGTTCTTTAACTCACATCTACTTCTTGCAGAAATGAAGATTGCCAACAGAACTTCATATTTTCAAAGGCTCTCCTAGGTAACTGCAGGGTTTTAAATCATAAGCTTTGACTTATTCACTGAACCAAAATATCTACCACATAAGACAACCCTAAATACATTTCCCCTTGTCAGGCTCTTCTGTTGATAGGCTATTCTATTCTCTCAAAAGAAGTGACACTTCCTCTAAGTTTAGTAAAACCTAAAACAAGGGCAAAACCTCTTGGAACTCAACAAAAATATTTATATTATAAACTAATTTGTGGCAAACTTCTTTAAAATACAGTGATTTAAAAATTTTGTCCTAGGGAAATTTCATAACTCTAAGCAACAGTCTTCCAGAAAGCTGGCTGGATCTTTAACCCCAGTACATCGGTACGTCAAAAGCAATGAAAATCAAAACAATGTGACTTCTCCAAGGCAGGAAAGCCAGGGGGTAGTAAAGCCTATCTATGCTTTCCTGTGGCACAATAAACTAAAGTTTGGGGGGAGGGGGTTGTTGGTTGCTTGGTTGGTCCGTTTGAGTTTGGTTTTTCAGTTGTTTGGTGGGTTGATTGATTGGTTCATTGATTGGTTGGTTCCTTGTGGCTAGACTGGCTTTTCCCTAGCTAAATGTTTAATCATTGAAGAAAATCTGGCCATTTGCAAAGTATCTGTGACAACCAACATTTCTAAAAATGACTCTAATTAAAACTAGCTTCAAATTTTTATGGTACACATAAATTAAGATAACCAAGGCTTTCCCACATAGTAAAATAAAAGTAGTGTCATACAGATAAATATATATAAGAAGGAAAATATCATAGTTATAAATTCTCCCTACTTTAGGGTATTGGAAGAATTGTCAACAAGTCTTTTATGTATAATTTTATTTGTTAAAGTTTTTTCTTCAGTTTTCTCCTGTGACTATAACCACAAACTAGTTCAATATTTGCCAGAAAATAAGATTGTGTCAAATGTTTATAGTTTTATGTGGTTTCTTACCCTTAGAAATATTACAAGTTAAATGTTATCTATAAAAACCTATGGAGAGCCAAATACCTCACAGGAAAGTTTATCATATGTGATATTAACAGTCTCTTCCTAACCCTCAAGCGGTCCTGACCATTTTTCCCTCACTGGCTCAGATTTCTTTTAGTGGTCTGTGACAGCAGTGTGACCCTTTGCTTATGTCTATCCAGGTAATTTTGGCATTGCCTAGACTCCGTGATGGCTGCCAGCATGGGCCAAAGTGTCACCTCTCAGTCTCAAGGCAGTCGACATTTGTCCCAGTGGAAGTTTCTGCTGTTGCTACCAGTGCTTCTGAAGATAGATACTCCCCATCTCACCCAATGCTTCTGAAGCTACTGGAAAAACCAGCAAGTATAGAAAGAAATCCAGGTCAGAGCTGAGTTCCTGGCTGAGGTAAATTAATTCTTTATCCCCTTACTGAAGCACTCTCAGTACTCTTCAGTGTTTAACACAAACATTTTCATTTTTACTTGACCCTCAAGAAATCAGATATGACCATCGAGAACATTGGAGAACAATCTCACTAATACACTATGATGTATATAAAACTTGGCCGTTTCTTATGTCTCACTCTCCACACAGCATATCTTTATACATCTTTATGGGCCTGCCTCGACCTAAAAGAAATACAATTAGAGAGAAGCAAGCTAACATACTATATTTTAACTTGGTTTGGAGTTTATTTACTGGTAGGCCCAAAGCACTCACTGTTCAGTACTTGCAATTTAACATCATCGGGAAAATTTCTACGAGGAGCTGGACTTCACTAACCTTTGAAATAATGATTTTATCTATCTCCATTAATTGGTAAAAAAACTACAGGACATTAGGCCTCAGTTTCTGCCATCTACATACACACACACACACATGCATACACACACACGCATGCGTGCACACACACAGACATGCATGCACACACACGTATACATAATCAAAGATATTTATTATTACAGTACATATAATTTATGTTTCTTGGTGCATAATTTCAAGAAAATACACCACTATCTTATCAGTCATGAAATTAAAATATTAAGAGCCATCTTACATTCTTTCACCTGGTTCATCCCTCTCATATTCATTAAATACAAACAAATCTTTCTTTGAATTATCTCTCCAATCTTTTCCATGTTTCTTATGTTCCATTTTTCCTTTTATCACTACTTCCTTGCTCTCGCAATGCCTAGCTAGGTCTTCCTGCCTCTTTCTCATATCATTCAAGTCCATCTTCTACTTTATTACCATATGGTTTCCAAAACTAGTAACTTTATAATTGCTTCTTTTTTAACTTAGCCATTTGTATTCCTATCATGGACAATATTGTGTATACAGTATCCACATAAAAATTGTTATTGCTAAACAAATCATTCAAAAATAAATGGTCAATAAATGCAGATACTTTTATAAGTAAAATGTGAACTCATGAGTCCTTAGGAGACATACCATTCTCCACTCATTGACAACTCTCTGATATTAAGTTACCAGGATCAGCCATGATCGTTCATTTCCTTGTTAACTGGAAATGTTTGTAATGCAAACAGAAGTTTCCAGATTCTAAATTTGATGTTTAAAAGAGGAGAAGTTTGTACTGCAAAGTTGGGAAGTTTGTACTGCAAAGGAAGCTCCTCAATTAGCACTGCAATTCGCAGAGACAGCAACATACACACATCAAGATCTGCAAAATGTGGGAACCAGCTGCCTTGCAGAGAGGGGGCTTCTCACTCACTGATGATGGCAGGACGGACACAAGGCAGTGCCCTGGGGATCCTTAGAGAGAGATGAGATAGGAATTTATTGTCCTTGTTGTGTGTTTTATTCTCATGAATCCTATTGAGGTATAATCCTGCCTGGAAATAAAGAAACTCTGTGTTCTTTCTATCTCTTTTTCCAAACCATTATATTCTTTCTAGAAATGTAAGAGTTCTTTTTAAAATCGTGCACCAGTAAATCAAACTTTGAAAATATTTTGTAATGAGGCATCTACTAGTGAATAGAGCTAGAGCCGAGTGGCTATAGGATCTGCATGCTATGATTGGGATATGCTTTGAGTATTTCCCTAGAGGTTCACATTCTGGGAGCTTGGTCTGCAGGGTGCTGAGGTTTAACATTTAAGAGACGAGACCAATTGCAAAATGATTAGATCCTGAAGAGCACCTCCTCTGAAAGTGATCAGTGTGCTTATCAAAGGATCTTGTTTCTTACATGAGCAACTTGTAATGAGAATAAGGCTGGCTTCTGAATATTTCTTGTTTCCAGTATTTCTCACCCTTGCAAATATTTCCACTTGATACTATTCATCATGTGAGATATAGCCAGGTCATCATCAGAGATAAGCAGATGCTGGTACTATGCTCTGGAATATCTGGAAGTGTGAGCTAAATAAACTTCTTTTCTTTATCTGTTACCTAATATCAAGGATTACGTTGTAGCAAAAGAAAATCAGCTAAGCGATTACACTCCTAGTTATGCTACTAGTAAGAAAGAACACCTACGCTCCCAGATACTAACATACAACTCATTCTATTGAGAAGCTTGGAAGTTTTGTTGCATAACTGAATGTGGATAGAAAAATTTTGAGTAGCATAAGGACACTAAAAGGAAAAGAAGGATGACAAAAGAAATGACATGACATATTCATTATTATTGCAGAAGTTCTATGGACAAAATTATTGAGGCAGCATCTGGCAAGAGCTAAATGTCATGTGGAAAGGTGCAGCCTGGTCAGAGGAGTTTCTGGGGGTGCGACCTGAAAAGGCGTATCTCTCTCTCCTTGCCTGGTCTCTCTGTGCTTCTTGCTGCTAAACAGAAAGGTACTTTTGCTCTGCCATGTCCTGATGCCATGCCATCCTGCCTTGGAGCCAGCTGACTATGGACTGAAACCTCTACAAACTGTTAACCAAAACAAACCTCTCTCCTCCTTTACATTGTGGATGCCTAGTGTTGAGTATCATGTCTCAGTGACAAGAAAGTAAATAAGACAGGCTTCTGAAGTAGCTCTAATGAAAGCAGAAATAAAGAAGTGCAATTTGATGTAGAAGAGGTGGGAAGAAAAGGAGGGAACCAAAAAATGAATTTATCTGATAAGCTGTTTGGGCCCATGAGGAACTCCCTCTGAGAAAATCTATCAGAAATAATTGGGAGACACTCGGAGAATGCTATTTGTAGGCAGTTGCTCTAAAAGAAGATGCAAAGCTACATTTTTTTTTTATAAAAAGCAAAGTGCTGCGTTCCTTATAGTCACAAGTTCTGAGGCCTAAAATATCTGGATTATTTATATGGGACCATATATACTCTTGATTTAGCATAAAAGAGTCACATAATACTAAGCAACCGGTTAAAGAAAACAACAGAAAAATCCCTGGTCTCCTAGATACAGAGCCCCTACCTGGTAAGTACCAGCAAAGGAAGATGACTCTTCAGTGACTCTAATATTGTACTGTTTGCCCACACCCTTTAACAACCCTGCACACATACACACTCCCACATTCACCACCATGATCTCTGCACCGTCAAGTGCCACAGGGAGATGCTCTATGCAAAGAAAAACTACACAGAGGCTCAGAATGGGCACCATAGGGCTCCCTGTATCTCACAGGTCACTTTAGGAGAGTCTTCTGGGCAAATATCAATAACCTGTAATGACCCTTGGAATAGCAACAAGTGGTGCTAGAGAGCTTGTACTTCTTGCCCGTGACTTCAGTTGAGATTTGGCAATATTTCTCTAGGGCTTAAAAAGCGCTAAGAAGCCCTTCCAGGACTGGCATTCCCCAGCTTTGCTTACAACCCAACAAGAGTACGTGGGTGTCATTTCATTGTGTTTAGGGAGATGCATGTGTTTTTGCCCTTGGCAAAAAAACAGACACAGTGAAATGTCCTTTCACGTGAGTTAAAATGTATTAATGTCTAATTTCAGGCCTTGAATAAATTATTGCAATCATTAACTTATTATCTAAAACAAACATTTATACTTGTATACTGCTGATGTATTTTTAAAATCTAGGATTAACTTTCATGCTCTTTGAAAATAAACATTTTTATTTTGGAGCACATGCAAATTTGCAGGAAGGCTTTAAGAATTCCCATACATATTTCACCCAGAAGCCCCACTCAAGTGTTATCAATAGTCTAATTAATGTCCTCTATGACATGGTCCAATACAGGATCACGTGTTCTGCTTATCTATCTTCAATCTCAATCCTTAAATGCTGTTCCCCGGCAGTCTTCCTCCTTCAGGTCTGCTTCATAGGTTTTGAGTTGAATTATTTGCATTATATTGTCTTCTTTTAAAAGATGTCAAATTCTGGTAAGATCAGAATCTTAGGGTTGCTTTATGACTCATCAACGAAGGTGTATTGCATTCTTGTCCTTCATCCTGGACTCTGGCCTTTATTTTCAGTGACCATCCCCGAATAAGGTCTTTTTGAAGGGTCAGTCAAGTGCTTCAGGTGCTAATTAAGGCCTCATCGACCCACCTGGTCATGAGCAATACCCACACCGCCTAACCTCTGTTAGCTGCCTCCAAGTATGAGCCCTCTGGTTTCCCAGTCTACACAGGCATAGCAATGTCCTCCTCTGTGAACCAGAAACTCATGCTGACTTCTAGCCTCACTTTACAGCTCCTCTTCCCCTGAAAAATCCCAGCCACTGCAGCCATCTCAATTCTGTTATTAACATTCACAGTGACACTGTGGCTTTGATTGGGCTCATTGTCCTTGTCTGTGACAGGTGAATAATGCCATGGCAGGGGACAGAGAATCTGGGCATGTCTCCCTTGTTTCCTTTCTTTCAAAAACTTATACTACTTACAACCCAACTCTAGAAAATAGATGCATTATATGTTCGTATTTTATAGTGGAAGAGCAATTTTGCCACAAGTTACTCTCTTGGTTAGAAATGGAATTGAAGATGCGTTTAAAAGTAAAATTAATTTAATATGTGAAAATACACTCAGATACATTGAATATAAATTGAAGTACATATGTTTGGAAATTTTTAAAGAGTGTTAGAAAACAAATGGATATGAAAATGATTATTAAAAGATGAAGTAGATTTGAATAGCTACAGTAGCACTATTTTGCATAACTGTGTACTTATGATTCCTCATGGAATTGATCAGCCAGGATGGTAGAATTTGCTCTCATGCAAATAAGTGCTTAGGCCTTTTGCTTTTCTTCCATTTCCATGACACTTCTTAATCTCTTTGTGTTTATTCCATAAAATTTTCTTTTAGCACCATTACATCTCATTATCCTCAGACGCTTTGATTATTTTGCAAAGAATAAGCAATCATGGATATAGCATGGGTTGCATTAAAATGTCACTTTCACTATGAGTCAAAATGGTGAATTTTGGGGTTGGGGTAAATCATCCACCACTACTAGCAAATCCACCACTAAAATAGTTTGAAATAATGTAGAAATGTAAAGTCATCAACCAATTAACACTAATTGTGTTGGTTGACCTGAATGAATGGCCTTGGGGATATAATTCCATAGAGACCTTGCATGTTAACCGTGACAGCGCTGATTCATTTAGCACTGCCATGTCTAGGCACACATGCACCACACTGCACTCACTAGAACAGGATAATTAGTATATCTTACACAGAAAAAAATCATCTCTAAAATCTGTTAGGCTTTTACTTAGTATATGCCAAACATAGTATAACTTATAGAGATTGTTTTGCATATTAAATTACTACACAACTTCCATACATGAACAATTGCTTGATTTTACAGCTGTCTACTTTCATGAGTCATGAAGCGAATCTTCAGGTTTACCATCAGGACAGATTCCCAACCATGGAAAAATGAAGGCAGGATGACCCCCTGCTTTAACTAGAGGTGAGATGTGCAAATCCTTTTCCATGCATATTCTTTAAGTTTTTTTTTTTTTTTTCGCCTCAATCAAGGGGAAACTCACAGCTTTGCTCTAATTAGACATATACTACAGGAAATGGAAAGCATTATAATAGGAAGCTCACTTTTCTTACACTGTAGGCAACTGAAAACTCTCCGCTATTTCCAAGTTGATGGTAAAAAAGGAGGGATCAGAAACACACTGCAAGAGATACAGCTAGTAAATTACAGTTTTCACTGACAAGTTGTTGGATATGTAAGTCCATGTCCTTCAATAGTGTAGAAAGTAAGATGCAAAGCAATTGCCTAGATGACCATTAATTAGTATTCACTGTTCAGTATTATTAATATTTGCTAGCCCTATTTAAATGTAAAGTTTTATATCATATAGAGCCTCCCATTTACCTTTGTTTTCTCTAACTTACATTCAGCAGTAGTTAATGCAAATCTGCCTGCCTTGCTTACTAACATGAAGAATTATTTTTCCCCATGTAATCCTGGTACATAAATACAAGGTTTATTAAAATGTCCAAGAAAATACTCAAAGTTGTGGAGTCTTTCTCCATGTTAAAAGTGTCAAAAGATGGCTCCAGCCCCCAAATTATATTCTAGATGGAAAGATAGAAGAATAAAGTGCAAAAGACGATAGGACATAGAAGCAGGCAGGCATGTTCCAGGACACTCTCCTCCCAAAGACATAAAATTCTCAGCTTATCTCATTGATGAGAATTGTCTCAAATTATCACCTCTAGCGCAGGGAAAAGGAAGGTTGAAAGATCAGGTATGTAGTTACATGTCCTTAAACGGTGGAACAGTTACTGGATAAACAGCTAGCTATGTCTGTTCTAATTTTTTTGGCATTTTTGCACTTCATTGGACATGCCTGACAATTTTATTTATCTCTGCAAGATTAATAATAATATAAAAATTTATTGATACCTTATCTACTCCAAATTCTAACTCGACATTACTCTGCCTCCTTACTTGAATATGAGAAAACAAAGGTAAATGAGAGGCTCTATATGATATAAAACTTTACATTTAAATAGGGCTAGCAAATATTAATAATAGTGAACAGTGAATACTAATTAATAATGATTTCATGTTTACTTCAAAATACTGTGAATTTTAAAAAATTATAAGTGTTTGTAAGTTAGATATGAAATCATCTCAGCAAGATAGGCTTTAATAGAGTGAGTCAAAACCAATAAATGCTAATATAAAATGAAGTAAAATCTTATGCATGCACACTGCAGTAGTGGTGGAGTGTAAGCTCAACATTCCCATCACGGGAAATAAAATCTACATGACAGAAAAGATTAATGAGATGCCTCTGAAGAGAACCACATACTGAAGACCTCAGCTAGACAGAGCAAACTGCAAAAAAGGGCTGAATACTTTCTGGCACTTCCTGTGTGCTACAGAATATCTTTGGTAACAATAACTGCAAATGAAATGTATGAAAAGCACAAGTTTCTGGGATTCTAACAATCTATTCAAGCCATCACTAGCTGAAGAGCTTAAACTACTGTCACAGACACTGGATTTGATTACTCCTTTCTCTTGTCACACCAAATGAAAAAGTGCAAGTTACCTAAAATCTTTTTGTGGTGAAATATAGAGATTCAGAAACCAGAAAAGTAAAATTAGGTATAATGAAACAATTTGAGACATGAATAGTATATGATGAAAAAAAAAAAGTCTTTTCTCAGAGAATATTGTCCAGCACCACAAATCGATCAGCATGCCTCAGCTACAGATGTCTTTCAGGAGTAGAGTGGTTTAAGAGTTGTTAAGAAAAACATCTAAAAGTAGATACACAAAAATTGTGTTTGCCGCACTAAAATAAATTTGAATCTGAAAAATCAGCATTTACTTGTCTAAATCCTCTAATATATCCAAACAAATCTGCCAGAGCTTAGATGGGATGGGTGACTAATAGTCCACTTCATTTTATTTTTAATTTAACTTTTAAGAAAGTCTGTGGTGAGGAGTAAGGAATCCTCAATTTATTAACCCCATTTTAAAACCTGTTTTGGCGTGTTTGTGTGTGTGTGTGTGTGTGTGTGCACATGCAGAACTGGGGAGAATGCATGATTTTCTCACTAAAGTACATTTAGAGCCCTTTTTATTTTTATTTTGAAATAGGGTCCCACTAAGGTGTTAAGTGATCCAGATTGAGCTCAGCCGTGAGATCTTGCTGCCACAGCCTCCCAGAGAGCTGAGATTACGGGTGTGCTCACTACATCTATTCCAGTTCTACATTTACAGATGAAAAAAGATGAAAAGATGAGATCAATCAGAATCATGCTGATAGCAAAAAGATCACAGGAAGGGCTTGGAAAGCCTCAGGATGCTGAAGCGTCAGATTTCTTTGAAAGCCAGAATGAAGGATGGGGCTGAAAATAAGAGTTTTGGTGAATAATTGGCTCTAGAAGTTCAAAATCAGTTTCCCCCCATCTTTCTAAAACTGCTTTGTTTCCATCTAAGAAGAACTGGTGAAGTTAACCTCCTAGAATTTGAATTAGAGAATCATAAGCCTAGTAACATAGGTAAAAATGCAGATGAATATGCAGCCATACTCAAAACCAGAGTATTCACGTAATTCTGTATCCCAAAGACACTCAATCAACAGGTCACAGTCTACTGAAAACAAGAGAAGAACAAAATGGAAGAAAAACAAGAAAATTTGACTCTGAAAAAGTCATCAGTAAAGGTGCACAATTACTAGCACATAGCAAGTCTCTGGTGAGAAGATCTACTTGTCACTATATATTCAGTGACTAGACTCAGTCACACACAATTCTCAAACTGCTTTTAATGCTAGGTTATGGTTGATACATTGTGTCAACTTGAGAGGTTTAGAAGTTTAACTGAGAGACTCAGCAGGGAGCCAGGGTTCTTACTTTGTAAACATCCTCATCCTGTGCAGAGGAGGGCAAGGAGATTTTGTGAGATTTTGCACCTGCTGGAGGTATGTGTGTGTGCATGGGGAGAGGTTGTGTACATTTTAAGCCAGGAGAAGGGGTTTCTTTCTTCCTTTTGCTCTGGCTGCTTTTGCTGGCTGCTGCCTTGAAGTATTGCCCCTGTGCCATGCTACCCTGCCTTGGAGCCAGCTGAGAAACCTCCACAAATAGTAAGCTAAATAAACCTTCCCTTCCTTTATTTGGAGTGTCAAATATTTTGTCCCAGGTATGAAAAAAAAGTAACCAAGACATGCTATATACCCTTAAGACTATTTGGGGATATTCAAGGAAAACTTCTAATAATAAAATGTACTAAAACAGACAGGAAGAAATGAAAATTTAAGGAAGAAATACATAAAACCATTAAATATAAGCAAAATTATAAGCAATTAATGATGTTGCAGAGATCATAAACACTAATTCAATGAAATATTAGTGGAATATGAAAAGAAGAATATGTAAATTATTAACAAAATAGTATCGTTTAGAAATTAACACTACTACAGCAGATATGTTTTTAAAATTCAGTAAAAGGGATGGAAAATAATATCAAGCTTAGTATCTTACCCAACATGTGTAAGACTCTGAGTTTAATCTCCATCATCTCAAAGAAATTTTTTAAAATTTCATTTCTCAAAAAGGAGATTTCACTTAATCACATGGCAAACATATGCAGCTATCATTTTAATTTTATTTCTCAAAAAGGAAATTTCACTTAATTACATGGCAAACATATGCTAAACTTGAATGATTGTTATTTCCATGATTATTGCTTGAAAGGACAAATTCACAGAGAATCTTTAGGAAATTAAAGGTATTTAGTATTTTTAAAATATACATACCACCTGAGGTCAAAGTTCCTGACTAAAGTATATTGTATTTTAATATCTCTGTGTTAGAAACAATATATTTATTTCAAGAGTAAATTTCTACATTTTACTACTAAAATTTCTTGCACTCACAATAAACTGAACGACTCTATTAAACAACTAGACAAAGACCTAAACACACACTTTATCAAAGAATATGAAGATACGGAAGAGCATATGAAAAGTTACTCCCAACAAATGTCATTGGGGAATTTTAAACATGAATGACAATGAGACATTTCTCTATACTTCTGAAAATGGTCCATTTCAAACTATGAATAACACCGATGCTATGAGCATGTGAAGAGAACTACAGGAATCCTCCCTCACTCACCACTGGTGGGAATGCAGAAAAGGGTTGAAACCTTCAGAAGATAATTTGCCATTTCTTACAAAAGTAAGCATATTTTTACCATATGACCCAGCAATTTTGCTCCTTGGTAATTTCCCAAATTTGAGCTGTTCTGTCTATGCAACATCTTGTACATGAAAGTTTATAACAGTTGTCTTCATAGTTGCCAACACTTGGAACCAACCAAGATATCCTTAAATAAGTGAATGATTAATTAACTATTGTGTATCCAGACACTGGAATATCAAGCACTGAAAAAAAATGATAATATCAAGCCATAGAAAGACAGAAAACCTCACACATATATTACTAACTGAGAGAAACCAATCTGAAAAGGCTGCACATTGTGTGAACGCTACAATATGGTATTTGGGAAAAGGTGAAATTTTGGAGACAATGAAATGATCAGTGGTTCTTCATATAGATGGGGTGCAGAGGATGAAAGAGCAGAATGCAGAAATTGTTTAAGACCATAAAACGATTCCATATGCTATTGTAAGGGTGGATATTGACCATTACATATTTGTCAAAACTCATAAAATGTGCAACGTCAACATTAAAGAGGAATGCAAACTATGGACTCTGTATAATAATGATAAATCAACATAAATTGATTGATTATATTAAATGTGCCACTATGTTACAGAATTTCGTTAATGGGGAAAGGTGGAGGTACTTGGAGGAAAGGGGTATATAGGAAAGCTCTCTATTTTCTAATCAATTTTGTTATAAACCTAAAACTACTCTAGAAGTCTATTTTCTTAAAGTACCTGATTTCATAATATATACTATTATACTTGCTAGAAGCATAGAGGCAGTACATTTAAATACTAAACATTAAATTGAATTGTAACACAGGATAAAAGATTGGTTTTTTTAAGAGTGGTTGCTAAAATAATAATGGATTTGGAATCCCAAACAATTTGGTTTTTAATTTATCCCTTGTACTATTCAGTGTTAATAACAAACAATTCTTAAATTTTGTTTTTGAATGAGGATAATTGTTTTAATGTATTCTTTGGATTAGTTCGAATCCAAAAATTCCATAATGACTTTAAAGAGGTTAAACTTGGGATAATGTCTTTGCTTGTTTCAATCATTTCCTGAAAAGTGCAGATCTTAAAATTAAGCCAGTGAGATCACTTAAGAGTTTTTAAATTAAAAGCTCAAAATGGGTAAAGTTGGAGACATTTAGGCACACTTGATACTAGGAAGAGATCTATTTGATCAATACTTGAGACTCTTTCGATTTCAAATAACAGGATTTTGACTCAAAACAGCTTAAGGAAAATAAAACAAGGATTTATACACATTGTGGGAGTAAGGTAGATAGATCCAGGTACATGAGGTCCTCCTCTTCCTTAAATCTCCTAATTTCTTTTCCTGCTCTGCCTCTCTCTTCTCCTTTTCCTACCCTGTTCCTTGCTTATCTCTTTGCTTTATTTATTTTCTGTTTTGTTTTTCTTTTGAAGATATGATTCTTGCAAGTAGCTAGAGATAATCATGATCTGAAATTGACTCCAGAGTCTCAAGGTATAGAGTAGACACACTGGAGGAAGCAGAGAGTGTTTATTTCCCAGGTTTCCAAAGAAATTTTCAGATTGAGTCAGCATATGCCATGTATGTGTGTCTAGGTGAAAATCAGCGGAGGCTCTCTCAGCAACTCATTCAGTACACACAGGAAAAGTCCTTTCTTAAGCCAAGAGCAAATGTTGGGGGAGGGGAGAACAGGAAATTAAAGGGACATTTTGATTAATGTATTGAATTTGATTACTTTTGAATAATGTATTTAATAGAAAATAAAATGTTTTTAAAACATTTATTAAAATAATCAGGAATTTATAATAAAGATAGAGTAGACCTATCAGATGATACTTACTAAACATTTCAATAAATATTTTCTTGAAAACTAAATGTAATGGCTATTTTCTTGTATTATTAGTCCTACTACACTGTCAGGATAAGATTTGAGGGTTGGGGATTTAGCTCAGTGGCATAAGCGCCTGCCTTGCAAGCACGTGGTCATGAGTTCGATCCCTGGTACTGATTAAAAAAAAAGATAAGCTTTGACTCTGGTTTTTACAAGTAACCATGGATTAGATTTCAGTGTTAATATTAAATTATTTTAATATTTTCATTCATTGGTTGGAATGGTTTTATTCTGTTTTGTTTGATTTTATGTGTGATGGTATGAACAGCTATTTTGAAGAAAACAAGACATTATGGCAGCCATTGCTGATTTAATATCATCTTTCTTTGAAGTCCTAACATGCTTTTGTTCTTCTATTTCCATTGGTTCTATCATGTTGTGTCTTATTGGATTTTAATATGTATGATAGTATAAACAAATTTTTTATGGAAAATGAGATATTATAGAGCCATTGTTCATTTTCTGTTAATTGGTTCAGAATATCCAGTAATAATTTCATTCTCTTGAATGGCTTTATACTAGTTTGTTATGTTTGACATTATTGTGTGTGAAGCTGTGCTCAACTATTTCAAAGAAAGAGACATTATGGTAGCTACTGTTAATATCCGGTTGTCTTGTTGTGAAGTGCTGTGTTGCTTACATTGTTCTGTTCTGATCTGCTTAGATCTGTCCTCTTTTGTTTCTCTTTAAAATAAAATTTAAAAAAAATTATAAATAAAAGAAATTATTTTATAAGTGTTTTCCATGTATGATGCTTTCTTTTTTCATTTCTAAAATAAAATTTAAAGTGAAATGTTAACCTATTACTATCTACCTTATGGATTTTTTTTTGCACAATTAGATATTTTACAGGTGTCAAAGTTTGCACAAATTAATCAACATTCTTTACCACTCATGTTGACAGTTTCAAAGTTAGCACTATGGCAATGCTTAGATGTTAATAAAACTCTCCCATTCTGTGGAGTGACCATTTTCAAATTGTGTTCCCTGGAGTCTTTTCTTTCACAGAATTATTGATTGCATCAGGCTTCTCCTGATTCTATCTCTTCTGTAAAATTAGGTTCCACTCCACATGGCAAGAGCAGTTATAAAGTAAAATTAACCTCAGAATCAATGGTTTCCCAAACATTCGAAGGGCAGTGCTCCTAATAAATGTCTTCTGAATCCTGGTTCATGGCCCCAGAAAGCAAAACTTGTGGACTTTGTTCCCTGTGGCAGTTCTCTGTCTTACCTCAGTAATAGGGTAGACTCGGTTTATCCTGTGGCATCTCAGGCTCCAACTATGCCACAGCTAGCCCAGGTCACAAATATCCACCAATTCCTTACCTCAATTCTGATTTTTTCTGAAATAAACTGATCATGGACTTATTTACATTGCGATGTGGAGTGGGTAATAGTTTGGTGATAGAGGAACACAGGAGTTCTTTGAAAATACTGCTTCACATTGTGCACAATAGTCTTCAATGGTTTTACTGACAATGGAATAAGAAACACATAATATTCATTGTAAACAGCTAGGAAGCACACAGAGAGACTGACTCGACACATCTTGACCATTCATAAGTTGAACAGAATTTTTAAAAAACTTGTCTGGGTTCATATATAATGTCTATGGCCAGATAGTTCCAATATGAGCTTTTTTTGTTGTTTGTTTTTTGGAAGCTCTTGACCTTTCTCTCCTAGGCTTCCAGAGGTTTGATTCATTTTTACAGACCTGATTGCTACTACTACATGTATTCTGTTCTCATCTGTTCCTAAAGATTTTCCTTAATTATTGTTTATCTGTTTCTTGGGGTCTCTGGCTTCATTCCCTTTTATAATATCAGCTCTGGTGGCCGCTTGATTAAAAATATTGATAATGCTGAAATTTGTTTGTCTACAGTATCCAATGGCAAAGAAAGAGTATACAGAAAAAAATATTCTTCAATCAAAAATTCTTTGTAGAGAGAACACAAATGATATAAACATAATTAAACAATTAAGAATTGGTTATATAGAAAAGCTGATTATACCTAATAATTCAGTTTGTTGATTAAGACATTTCTGACCTTTTATAATTTTTTCTTATAGCTACATTTTCATCATCTTACTAAATAAATATTAATATTTCTTAAACTCTTGCCTAACACCCAATTTAGACTCGCAAATATCAGTGATTTAAACACTGTCAGTTCAAACACAACACTCCTTGAAGAAATACTTAAAATGTAGGTAATTACCAAATATTTAAATACTTTCTCACTCTAAATCTTAGACTCTTATAGAAGTAGTGCAGAAAAAAAAATTTGTCAACATTTTTTCAAAAGCTTATTGTGTGGGGTGGGTTCAATTTATTGATGTTAGCAGCTAAAATATTTCCTAAAAGCATATAGCTTTGATTTTAGATAATTTGCACACTACATTATCCAGTCACTCAACTTTTTCCATTATATGTGTCACTGTTTCTGGATGTTTTTATATGAGATACTTGCTTCAGTGACTGTTTAAAATTCAGTGGAATAATCCCCCAAATTCAGCCTTTGCCATTTTAGCATTTTACTGCACCAACAGGAATACACAGCACTGTAATAAGAATGGGGATATCATCTCTACTCAGGTTTAATCTTATATCTGAGATCAGTTCTTATATCTTAAATCAGTTCTTTCTTACAGTTTAAGCTATTTGAGTATGGCTGCTTTGTTAGGCAGGATTTTTTTTTCCAGGCTTCCTTTTTCAATTGCTTTCCAAAGGTGCAAAAATAATCCTGTCACAACAGAGAAGAAGAGCTTATAAAGATGCTTTAAAAACCTTATCACCAGGAAACAGTGCACAGTGTATTGTATAATATAGTGTCTTAAAATACTTCTGCTTACCTCCTCATTGATGCTGCTACAATATTTACATAACACTGCTAACTAATTCTTCATTATGTAGGTTATTTATCCTTTCTTTTGGAGACTGTCTTCCCAGCACATTTAATATTGTTCAATTGAGGCATTGTTTTTATTTCTACCTACTATTCAACGGCAGTGAATCTCTGCTCCGTTCTGGAGCTGCACTGGTGGGAGAAGATTCATGTTTACTGCTCCTTAGGGTAAGAAATGGGGAGTAGGAGGAGACGAGGGCAGGAGAGTCTTGGCGAGCCATCCAGGCAAGTTGTTTATGTCTTCAGGATTACTTCAGAACCAGAAAAAATAAAAAAGGAAAAAAACTCAAATAAGGGAACTGTTTTGGTTCTGGGGAATAGTTGTCCTGGGAGCAAAAAGTAAAACTGGAAACTAATATTTTAGAAAATACTTCAGCAAAAAGGCATTTTTAGTGCAAGATATTTCAAAGGCGAGGAAAAATTATTTGAAACATTAAATATTTTCAAGACTTTCTAATGCTGAATACATTTACAAACCCTAGGCTACAGGTTTTTGCTAACATTTCATGTTGAAGAGTTGATTTAAATCAGGCCAAAAAGTGGTATTTTCATGTGACTGGTAGCAGTTCAAGGCAAGTAGGTGTGTAGCACGTTTTCTGCTTAGTTTCAACTTCAAGGTCAGTCCAGATGGACAGGGTCTTTGAGTACCCTCCTTAATATTTCAACACCCTATTAAGCTTGGTTTCCCATTAACCATTATAACACAGAGCCTCGGACCCCTGATCATACAGCTTTCAATATAGTTGCCCACCTAACACCACAAATGAGTCACTCCAGCAAACGGAAACCAAAATGTCTTGGCAGAAACCCACTTCCTAATATCCTGGAGTTTAAACACACACACACACTCACTCACATGCACGCACACACATGCACGCACACACACACAAACACACACACACGCATGCACACACACACTGCTTCTCTAATACATTCCTGTTTAGGTAGTTTGGGAAATAAAATTTAGAGGTCACTTCAAGTTAGGTGCTTTTTCATAAGATTCGTACCAATTCCCCAAGACACCCCGAATGTACATTATTTGAAGTTATACAATTACTAAACTGTCTTAAATGTGCTGGAAAGAAAAAAAGAAATTCCGGTCAATGCTTGTTTTTTCTCAGATGAAACAGAAAGCATCTAAAATTTTAGAGGTTCTATAAACCTATAGATTTTTCTTTATGTAGTAAACTTGGCTGTGTATATATAAAATAGTCCTACATTTTTTTTCTCAGCAAGTAAAATAAAGTCCAGATACGTCTGTCAAAGAAACAATAATGCTTTCAAACCTAAACACAAACTATCATTTAATGTGCAGATTATACCTCTTACTGTATTTACATAGCTAAATACTAAAATTATGTGATAACTAAAGCTTTAAAGATAGCATACTAGAATATAATACCCTTTCCTATTTCTTATTTAAAAAAATAAACAAATACTTATTGACTAAGAGAACACTGAAACTGAGCCATGGGATTCTTCAAAGCTGCTCCTCATGACACTGAGTCATGCTCCTATACTGAGGAGAAAAACATGCTCAGAAAGCAGATGATTTCCCAAGGTCATTCAACTCATAAATGAGTTCGCATGCCATCCTAGCTCCCATCCCACTGTTATTTCCACTACTTGATACTGCAACTCTTCATTTGAAAATTTAATCATAAAGAATACTACATCATTAATCTACAAATATGTTTTCGTTCTACCCTGTAAAACTCACTAAGTACACAATGCTGTACTCTGTTGAACTACGTGATCTTGGGCAGGGCTAGGTAAAGTTTGGTCTATTGGAATAAACATGATTAAAAACCTAAATCAAAGTTTAAGACTAAGAATATAAGAAACTGAAAGTGCCTTTTCAAGCTCATGGTAAATTCTGTTTTCTACAAGAGTATTTTCAGATGGTTTATAAGGTATATTTTTCAAATCATTTTTTATAATAAAAATACTTAGTGATACATTGTAACTGTACACAAGCATATTTTAAACCATTTTGAGAGGATGAACATGATTTGAAACTCTTTATACTAATTTTTGGCTGATGTAGAGGGCTTACAACAGATGCATTAAGGAGATTTAATGAACTTCACAAGGATAAAACTTGCAAATTTCTTTAATGCTGAATTTTAACTCTCATACAATGGAAGCTTAAGAGGATATTAATGGGATTTGAAAAATATAAGTGAAGTTAAAGTGTTTAGGATTTAATTTTTTATATCTATGCAAAAGAATATGTTGCCTCATGAAATTTAGTTAAACTGTAGACAAGAAGTCATTTTATGACCCTATGAATAGCAGTACATATTACTGCTATTATTTTAGTAGAGGTTGAGCAATAATGTTGACTTAGTTTGATAGTTTACAAGTAATACCTTAGATTGACTCCTAAAACAGAGAATGGAAGACTATGGTGCTTCTTAACAATAGGATGTAACAGGATTATTCCGGTAAAAACAAAATGAATGACAGCTCATTTTTCAGGGCTGCAACCATTAAACATAAAACAGTCATTGCTCAAGCTTTATATTTATGTAATTTAAATTGCAATATAAGTGAATTATACTTTATCTTTGTCTATGTTACTCAGTGAGCATGTGTTGGTATTTTCTCTGCATTAAACAGTTTACCATTGTTTACAAAAAAAAGATGAAAGTAGGAAGAAGAGGGAGTTCAAAAGCAAAATATCAAAAGGGTTTTTTACAGTTGACCATTTTCTGTATCTATTGCTCTAATTAATAAAGTGATTATTTAATCATCTCCCCATTTATTTTTCCAGTTATCTTTCTTAACTACCTGAGCTAATACAAGCTTCATTTCTACTGAACACATTAGTTCCCCACTTATTTTTAGGTTAAAAATCCTCTTCAGCATTTTTGTATGCCAGCAGCTTGGGTGAGATAGAGCCTCTATCCCTGCCATAATCCAATAAAAATAGTTTCTATGTGTATGAAGTGCCTTATACATCTGAATATTCTTACCAATACATGAGCTCCCTTGGTCCTCCAAGTCCAGAAAAATGTTTGGAAAGTTTATGTGACTTAGTAAGAGTGCCATTCACTTCAGCACCATCTTGACTCTGGGACTCGGTGTCTTCCAGTGGGGAAGAAGAATACTGAAATTAACAAGTGTTTTGATATCTACAAAAAAATGAATAGACTAAGTCCATGGAAACTATGGAAAATAAAATAGAAGCAAATATGCAAATGTTCTCGAATTAAGAAATATGTCAGAGATAACTACTAATTTCCATAAAAGAAGTTCTTGCAGTAACAGGAAGGCTGCCCTACTCTTAAGAGTCATCTAAGCTTTCCAAACCTTAACTTCTCACATGTAATGGAAAAAACAGTTGATACCCCTGAGTCCTCTGAGTGCAGTCTCCAGATACTCCTGGGCAATCAAGAATTCTGTGTATTTTTCAATTTTATCAAATAATATCTATTTGTAACTTCATAATCATATTCTATTGAACAATGAACCAAATATACTTACATTTTACGACTATAAACAGATACTGCCTTATTGAAAAATTAACATAAAATGTGCAAAAATAGTACATATTTATACTCTTAAAATACCAGAAGATGCTGAGATTATTTCTATAGGGAAGACAATTTTTATTCTTTCTGAATAAAGAAAACCAAGTACAAAGATAGGTGTTAAGTAATAATTTTTTTAGATTATAGCTGCAGATTCTCATGACAAAGGTATCCCTGTGTCTCTGTCTCTGTCTCTCCCTCTTTCCACCTATCTCCTTCCTTACTTATTTTTTATAAGAACCCAGGAGTACAGAATGAAGATGATGATAATTCATATTTCATAGCTGTAATTATCAATGAACCATGAATGAGAAAAAGGTGATTGAACATAATTATAAAAAAGAACAGTCACAAGAGAGAAAAAGGAGTATAATGAACAAGTATTTAAGTGGATAAGATGCACAAGACTGATTTTCAAAAAGCCAATAATCAAAATGCTGCGATGCTCGCCAAAAATACTAATAACAAAAATAGGATTTTAGTCATATTCACAGAAAATAAACATGTTGCTCCAGAGTAACATTATCAAAACATATGACAAAGAAAATTTCATACCATCCAACTATTACTTTATTTCCATCTTTTCTGTCAAAGCCAGCAAAAATAATGTTAAGAGGAAATTGAAGTGCAACATATGTGAGACTGTAAAAAAAAAAAAAAGCAATTTTTTTTTTTACCTAAATGACCTTATATTTTTGGTCCCAAATGAATTTTACCTCAGGTTATAGGAGGAAATTTCAAATAATGTATGCCTGTAGCATTGAGCTATTTATTGAGGAATTATAAATAATCAAAAAGATAAAAAATTTTGAAGGAAAAATGCTATAACTTCTCTTTAAATTAAAAGTTAAACTTATTCAGTAATATAGTAGAGAGTTTAATTCATTAAGAAGTTTTAGAAATTATTAAAATAAGACATGAACAATTGGGAACAAAATTTCAGTAGAAATTAATATGAGTTTAGAAAAATATAATATATTTTGGCCAGGGATTTAGCTCAGTGGCATAAGCACCTGCCTGGCAAGTGCAAGGTCATGAGTTCAATCCCTGGTACCTCAAAAAAAAAAAAAAAAAAAAATATATATATATATATATATATATATATATATATATATACATTTCTTATGTCATTCCATTTTTATGAACTTAGTTCATTTTTAATAACGTCATTTCTAGTCATATATTTCAGGGAAATCATTGAATATACTATTTGTTGATATACTCATGAAAAAGAAAAATAAATCTACTCTGAATTGCAAGCGGTTTGAATAGTTGAACTAAAAAAAATAGTTGTTTTAGTCATTTTTCTGTTGCTGGAGGAAAACATCTGACAAGCACAATATAAGAAAGAAGCGGTTGACTTTGTCTCACATTTTTAAAGGTTCTAGTCCGTGGCTGCCTGGCAGCAGGGCGGGAATAGCATAGCAGAGGGCATGGAAGAAGCAAATTGCTCACCTCACTGCAGGAGTAAGCAGAGAAGGCGTGACGGAGCCAGAGACAGGAAGGACCTGGAGACACACGTGCTCACCAAAGGCTCGCAGCCAGTGACCTACTTCCTCCAACTGTGCCTCACCTCCCAGCAGCCCATTCAGCTGTTCCTTCTGGAAGGGACTGGTCCACTGAGGAATTCAGTGCGTTCTTCATCTAACTGTGGATACACGAGCCTTGTGAGGGAAACTTTTGATACAAACTATAACAACATTCTGCATGATAATCTGAAAGGATATTTTTTAATAGAATAGAATTTTGTTCAGGACTCTTCTAATGAAACTTCTTCAACAAAAACACTGCATAAGATATGATTGGCCTGGGGGAGGGAGGGAATGGGTAGAAATGAGTGACAGCCATGAGAGTGTGCCCTGAAGACTAAACACAGAGGGTCCCATTGACCCAGAGCTCAGCTGCTGCACTGAAATCCATCTAAGCCTTTGTGGTGAGGCCACACTTCCCAGGGCTGCTCCTGGCACAGACTCCACTGGGCAGGGATTTTGAGGTAGGGCCCTAGCTGGAAGATACAGTACTCCTCTGACAAGTAACTTTAGCTGAAATGCTCTCTGATGGCCATGCTGAAACTTTTTCTAATTCTGTAAAGACAGGACTACTCTCTAATCAAATGTGAAGCAAGACCTACTCTGGTTGGTACTTAGACCATGTTTGTGGACACTAGATTTCAGGTCTTGTTGGCTGCAAGGGAAACCAAGACTGGTTCTCCAGATTGTGTTTGAGATTTTGGTGTAATTCCAAGCTTTGTTCAGTTGTGTGTGAAAGTAATGATATTACTTCCTTATAAATGAATGGTTTCAGTAGATTCAAATGTGAAAGGCAAGCCGAGCAACATGAGGAAGAGTTGAACCTGTTGGAAGTAACGTTAATCTAAACATAGCTCAAATTTCTCGGAAGGATAACAAGTTGTAGGTAAAACAGAGCAGAAACAACTTAAAAATATCTAAGTACACACTGCTGTCAAGATAACACAGGGATGTACATAACACATCATGCTAAATAAACAATCCTTTCTTTTGTTTTCCAGGAAATTTCAAAGTTCCTTTCCTTTCTTCTAGCCTTGATGAGAGAAGTCTACTAACTTTCATGCTAATTACTGTGGTTCATCACCCGGCCCAGAGAGGTGTTCGTCTTATTTTTTAAATCATCTTGGTTGAGTTTAGTCTCTATGACTTATATCTTTAGGAGAGTCTAAGAGGTATTCAGTCTTCTCACTCACCTTCACCTCTACTGAACTTGATCTATCAGCTCTCCAGGTATTTAGGCATAGTCCTAAATGTGATTTGGGCTCTCTGCTGCGACCCAGAAAACTTAATGAAAGAGACATTCAAGAACTGCTTGATAGGCATTTCAAGATATGTTAGGCTCAAACTCAGGGAAACTATGTTTATGTGCATGACTTTAAGAATGATGGGTAAGTGGGTGATGTAGCTCCATGGCACAGTGTCTGCCTGGCAAGCATGAGGTCCTGAGTTCCACTCCTGGTACAAAAAAAAATCTCTATTAAAACAATTGAAGAATTAAAAAGGTACATTTATGGAAGAAATATAGACAGAAAAATCCGAAGACTGAAACTTAACCTTAGAAAATGCCAGTATGGCCCAGGATGGGGATCTATATGGACCTATATGTAGTTTAGATCTTAGGTCTTTCTATGAGTATCTACTAGTGACTGTGGTTCTCAATTTTCTCCACATTGTGCAATGGATTTCCACACATTCAGTATTCTATTTCTGTTAATTGCCATTCCAGCTCTGGATTGGCACTCTCTCTCTCTCTCTCTCTCTCTCTCTCTCTCTCTCTCTCTCTCTGCCCCTGTCTCTGTCTCTGTCTCTCTGTCTCTCTCTCTGTCTCTCTCTTTCCCTGTCTCTTTCTCTCTCTCCCCTCTCTCTCTCTTTTATTTATTTATTTATTTATTTATTTATTTATTTTGGTACCAGGAATCAAACTGACAACCTTGTGCTTGCTAGGCAGGTACTTAGGCCACTGAGCTAAATCCCTGGCCCTCTCCTTTTTCTTTTAGAAAAAAAAGTGTGCATCATTATCTTTTTTCATTAGACTCCTCCTGTTCGCCATTTTAGTACACTACAAACACACAGAGAAATGCATACAACTGAACAAAAATAAAAATCCACCTGAATGACATCAAAAAGAAAGATGAACAAAACCAAGAAGCTCTAGCTATTAAATGAAGTTTTTAAATCTCTGATACAATAGATAATGGGTTTCTTATTATCTTTATTTAGCCCTACATTTTTATTTTCTCAAAATAAAGCCCACTAAAGCTTCATTCTTACCAGTCTCATTTTCTTAATCTCTTGTTAAGAGACACAATTTGAAAAGTCCTCTTATCAGCCAGCATATTATTTTTCAAACTATTGTGTCTACAACCCACACTAAGAAACACACTTTATATCATTACACTGTAAATACATAGCTGCATGTGCATGAGTGAGTTTCAAATAAGGACTGATCCTTTCTGCAGCAAATAATGTTATTTTTCTATTCTACTTCTCTTTTTTATTATTTTGCTATCAGCTGCTGCAATACATTGTGTTTTACAAAGAATAAAAATTTATTTTTCACATTACTGGAGACTAGGTTTTCTAAATGCAAGACGCCAGCAGATTCCATGTGGTAAGGGCTGGACTCTGATCCTTCTACAGCAGTTTCTCACTATATCCTCACATGGTGGAAGGAGCAAGGTACATCTTGTATTCCATTTATAATGCCACTAACCCAGACATAAGCTATCTGATGCTTACATCACCACCCTGGGGATTAGATTGTGAATATGAATGCCATAGTACCATCCCATCTAAAATCCAAATGCCTATAATCCATATTTACTATTTCTCTTTAATGCTGGTTTAGCACTGACAACTATCTAATTCTATATGTTTAAAATATTTATCTTATTGTTTATCTCCTTACTGGATTATAAAATCTTCAAGGACAGATGAAAAGAAAAAGAGTGAGATTTTTGACTTTTGATTTTTGATAAAAACTTGCAAGCAGAAATATAGCAGCTCATATGATCACACAAGTGTGATTAGGACAGTTGTGATTGGTTTACACCACTTCACCGATATGTGACAGGATAGAAGCAGTTTTTCACATAGGAACAGAAACTTCTCATCAAAAACATAAACTTCTAGTTTGCTCTTAAAACCTGTGAGGATAATTTAAGATTGCGAGGAGGAAAAAGACATGATCAGAATAATCTTTTACAAAATATATTGAGAAAAATATACTATATTGAGAAGTTGGTCAAACAAGGTAATTCTAGGAGTTTGTCTTGTCATTCTGTCTACTTCCTGAGAAATTGGCTAAGGACCCCTCCAGGTCAAGGAATCTGACTGGTCAAGCCCTCCATAAATCTTAGGTAGTTCAGGAAGGCACAGGACTCTGTTTTAGCCCCAAAGAACGTGCACTTGCCCTGCACAGACTGTACAAGGCAGAGGGAGGTGGGATTGAGATATACTTTCTTCTATTTATTTTATTATTAAAGTTATAGTATCAAATAAGGAAAGAAACTTATTTTCATGCCTGCCTGTCAAGTGCAAGCTTGTGAGTTCGATCTCCAGCACCGAAAAAAAAAAAAAAAGAATGCAGTAAGATACCTTTCTATAAAGAATCTAAAATGGGAAACCATAGTAAAACCTTTCTACTTTCTGAAACTAGAAATTTTATGAAAACTTCAGGTATCTTGAATTTTCTCATTTTTAGAATATAGCTATTCAACAGAAATGCAATATAAGACATAAACACATAGTTTAAAATTTTCTACCTGTACATTTAGAAAAATAAAAACAAGCTGGTAAATTTAATAACATATTTACCCAACATAATGTATGTATATAATAGTACCAATTCAATATGAAATTAATATAAGTAACAATTGAACAAGATAATTGTATTTATTTCATAACAAATTGCAAAAATCTTTGTTATTTTGTTATAAATTTCAGTTTATACCAGTTAAAGTAAACACTCTTATCTGCTTAGTGGTTACCATATCCACTAGCTCAGCTCTAGATAATTTTTGAGAGCAAGTGTTGATAAAACAGGGACATAAATTAAATGTTTATTGAGTATTTACTTCCAGTCAGACTGCATTGGTAATTATTTATTTTGAATTTAATTCTCATGTGAGTGATCCTCATTTTACAGATGAAAACAGTATCAGTCAGAGGTCCAAGAAACTTGTCAAAAGTCGGCCAACTAATAAGTTTATCTAGCCCCAAAGTACACTCAAAGCAGCCGTCTTTACGGAATTTTTCACTGTTAATAAATGCCTCAGCTATACGATATTACCAACTGCCTAGACTTTTAAATATTAAAGTAGGAGAAATGTAAGTATGTTTATTGTCTTTATTATTTTGAAGAAGACATACAGACTTTCATTAAATTTCTAAAAAATGTACCTTTGGATCCAGTGCTTTTTAAATTACAAGGCACTTTTCACATAGATCATAAATTTGGGATCTCTAAAATGACATCTGTGGCTAGTAATTATCAATTTCTGTCATTTATCAAATCAGTCTTTTTACAAACTGTGAATTCCCTTGTCTTGGTTGTGAAGGGCATGTAAATATGACAGTGTCAGTGTTTGACATGATTGAAGAAAATATGTTGTTCTTATTTGCTGTGCACGAAAAATATTAATCCCACAACATGTAGACCTATATTTACAAGCCATTACAAATTGATGCTTTGCATATGTTTGTCACAGATAATTTTGACACAGTTGAAAGTGAAATTGGCTATCCAGCATTATAAGAGAATAAAGAAATTATACACTTATTTTGTTGTTTGAATTTGATGTGTAGTAATAATTACATACTTTCCTTTTGATAATTCACTGCTGAGAAAAAAAGCAGTTTTAAAGAATTAATATATATTTTACACTTTAATCAAAAGATAATAAAATAATTTATTTCAAAACTATAAAAAAGTCAGAAATTCCAGATACTGTTTTTGTGCAATAGATTATAGAAAATAAGTTACTTTTGAAATAGAGATTGATTTGATCCAGCAATATCATAGTGATAAATGTATCATAACACAGAAAATAATTTCAGAAGCATAATCTATTAAATAAGAAAAATGTTTACAACTTTATCCATTTATGATTTCAGCAAAATAAAGAGTAGTACATCAAATTATATAGGAAATTAAAATGCACAAAAAACTCAAATAAATAATCTTTACTTTTGATTACTAACAATCTGATGAAAGAGAAATCATGTCAGAAGTCAGCCTTGCTGATTGATGCAAGGTTCATTTTTTCTGGAAAAGAATGCTAATCTTTAAAATTTTTTCTTTTATTATTTCCAAGAATCTGATCATTTAAATATGTTCAATGTATTCAAAAAGTTTTTTGTAAATCGCATAGCTCATTGATACGACATAGGGCTTAGTCTGAAGACTTGGATTTGAGATGGGTTTGGTTTATATACAGGTATTTGTGTTGAAACACAGACAATACAGAATTACTCTAACTAAATGTTTGGTTTATATAAAATCTGTGATTCTCAAGTAAAATCTTAAACTGAACCAAAGGAGAAGACATATCCATACTTTTTAGGCTTAAATTTAAAATAGTTGCCCTTAATAAAGGAAAAAAAAATCAATGAAACAATGATTGTATTTCTGTATATTTTTTAAACTCTCATTATTAATGAATCATAGCAGCCTCAAACTCAATATTTAACAATTTCTACATTGTATTCTGGTGGACATTTGTAGAGAATCCTCATTCACATAGAGAATTAGTTTCTAAATATAATAGTGTTGAATGGCATGCCTTGATTTCATGATATACTTTAAGTGGTCCATCCACAAGCGTGAAAAAGACTTCAAAGAAAATTATTTCAAAGTGCTGTTCTTACAAGTTCATATAATGGTGGATAACAGCACAAGTTGTTTTTGTTTTTGTTTTTTTGTTTTGGATACCGGATTTCGAACTCACAACCTCGTGCTTGCCAGGCACAAGTTTTGATTTCTAAAGGATCTGGGACTAGGGTTTTGTCTCCCTCATTTAATTGCTGTTTGACCTCAACCAATATAAATGTTTCTCTTGCGATATAAATTACAAATTTATCTATCTCATAGTACTTATCTATCTCATAGTGCTAACTGAGATGATGTTTACAAATGGGTCCGCATAATGCTTATTATATAAGTGGCCTGGTATTCATTTTGAAAGAGCTGTTAAATGGGCCCTTAAATCTTTATATACAAATATTCATCTGTGTTATAACTGAAACCTTTGGATTACTTGTGCTGACTTTTCTTAAATTTTTCCTAAAAGTTTTAAGATAAATTACTTCTTTATTTTTATGCCAAATGATTATTTGCAAAGTAATAAATGCCCTTATGTTCACAAACAATATAAAAACAAGCCAGGTACAGTGGTTCATGCCTATAATCTCAAAACTCTAGGAAGCTGAGGATAGAAGAATTGCAAATTCAAGCCCAACCTGTGCAATTTGGCAACTTAGAGTGATCAGATACCAAAATAAAAAATAAAATAGACGGTGGAGAGATAGTTTAGCTCAAGGAAAGTAGCTTGGGTTCATTCTCCAGTACCAAAAATCAATCAATCTATCAGCTAATCACAAACAAATGGAAAGTGCTAAAATATTTTTTCTCATCTAATTAAACTGCAGATTTCACATGTCAGCCTACAAACTAATTGTCAAGTAACTTGTACACACATTCTTGCAATCTTCTCGTAACTGTATTTTCAGACAATTTACTAATTGTGTTTTCATAGCTGTCTGCTAATCTAATTGTATCAATAAAATGGACTGTCACTTAATGAATGCATTTTCAGCATCAGATTCAAATTATATGTACATAAACTTTTGATAACGTTAAGCCATTTCATTTACTCTGAATGAATTTGCATAGCTTATTTTTATGCACACTATGTTCTGTTTCCTGATGTTAAGTTACCAGAAATTGTAGAACTCTTTCAAAATTTCACTTCATAAAAACACTGAGATCTGAGTAATTTTTATTGTTATAAATAACATAATTTTTGCCATAATTATTTTGCAATCCCAACAAAAATAATTTGTCTTTAACTTTCCTGTCATATTTTTGTGTCTTTAAATTTCTAGTGATTGTATATAGAATAATTTCCAGCATATTTTTTTTCTGCTGTGTTGCTGGTAAGGATGACATCATTTGAATAACCTTAATAATGTAGTAAAGCATGTTATTTTAGCTTAGATCAAACTCATCACTCTATTCTTTCAGTTATGAGCTTTAAAAGTAATTTCAACATACTTGAAAAAATAAGTTATAAATGTTTGTAATTTGTGCAAAATATGAAGCTTACAATAACAATATCCAAAAGTCATGGAAGAATCTGAAATCTAAAATAAGTACTAAGTTTTAGATTTTGGATTTATGTGAATGACTCAGTATTTTCCAGGGAGGGGGGAATATATATATATATTATAAATAATTGGCTCAGACGATTAGACTGCCAATTCTCAAGACATGCAAGATGAGTTAGCAAGTTAGAGTCCAAGAGAGCCATGATGTGGTTCCAGCCTGAAATACAGCAGGCTTGAAACCCAGAAAAAATGAATTTTCAATTCAAATCAGGCCTTCAAATTATTAAATGAGTTCCACCCACATGAAAGAGGACAACCCACTTTGCTCTGCATAACAATTGAACTGTAAACTTCATCAAAAATACCCATACAGAAATGCTCAGAATAATTTTTGACCAAAAAAATGGGCATTTCATGGTTCAATTGAGTTAACATATGAGATGAACCATTATACCATGTTATACACAAAATTTGTCAAATCATTATACACAGCCCCAACAAAACATTACTCCACAACACTTGTCTGCACCAGAATGCCAGTCTGACCTATGCCCATGCTATAATAGTATTCTCCAGTCATACTTATAATTTATTATAAATATATAATTATTTAATACCATATACAATATTTCTTTTCATATAATTATTTTATAATACTATGATTGTTCTATTTGCAATAATTATATTACATAACATAATTAGATATATAATTTAATTCTTTGCTAATGAGGATCTGAATATTTTGGGTAACATTGCACCATGAAATTACATTACAGTGATTTAATAAAAAGTTGTAAATGTAGGCATTGATATCACAAGATTTTTTTATGTATTCTAGAACAAGTTAAATTAATGATGTACTTAACTGATGATCTCTGATCTTTTAAATTTGTCATATGACATCCTTGATATTCTGTTCATTTTAAAATTATTTTTTATTAAATTTTTACTGAACTTTACTTATTAAGTCTTACCTATACTAATTTCTAGCAGCTATTACTTGTTCATATTTATGGGACATAGATCATTACAAGAGAAAGTACCAGTTTAAAAATTAACCCTCCAACATTTACCGTGAAATAGTCATGAAACTATCTCAAAAAAAATTTTTGCCACACATTAATGAGAAGTAAGAAATACACACATACTAGTATTATGTCTTGAATCTAGCTGTTCTTCCCAAAGCCTCATGCACTTATAGGTAAGGCTTTGGGGAGGGAACTGGATCATGATTGTGATATTGAGATTTAGGGTGTATGGTACTGGGTTGTCCACTAATTGGTTTAGCATAATTCTTAGTGTGGCTGAATGGATTTACTGAAGAGTAAAGCCCCACCCTCGGTTTAGGAGCACCAACAAATAGGCTTGTAGTTTGGAGAGGATAAAAAGGGAAAGGAAAGTTCATTGCACTGCTTCTTGCCTGCCCTGCCACGGATTGTTGTTCCTCTGCCACATCCTTCTGCTGTGCTCCTCTGCCTCAAAGCCAGCCAACTTTGGACTAAAACTTCTACAAAGAGTGAGCAAAAAAACCTTTTCCCCTTTAACTTTGAGTGTTGGGGTTGTTCCAGCCACATAGAAGTAACTAAGGTATCTAGATTCCAGCTGAGATTTGTACAGTCCTCCAAAGACATTTTGAGAATAAGAAAAGGAATAAGTATCATTGCCTGTTTATAAAACTTCAATTTCTATTTCCCATGTTTCTTCACATTATGTGAATGTGTTTGGGAAAAATTTTGTGCCAATTGTATTGTCATATAGCAGCTGTCTCTGCTGCCATTAACTTTCTGGCTGCATACTCTACACTGGCAAGCTAATTGCCTCAGGATATGTATGGATTTTGTAATTTTAATGTCCTTCAAAACCGTACCAACAGAAGGAGTTTTTTGAACCGCCAGTCTATAAACTCACATTGTATTATAAGAAACCAGTTTGACATCTAAACTCAGAACAAGAGTTCTTAACTCTGGAAACCTTGTATAAATATGTACACAAGTTTTATATATATATATATATATATATATATATATATATATATATATTTATGTCTTTGTACATTCACTTGCTTGATTAGAGTCTGCCTTTCATCTGACTCTTGACAGTGTTGTTCATTCCAAATAGGTAAATATGCTGGCACATTAGTAGGAAAAATGTTTTGCCAACTGCCCTTTCCATTAGGGTTTTTACATGCTACGTATCTATAGGGGAGAGTTCTTAAAATCACTTGATTGATGTGATTGTGAATGCTTATAAATTCAAATTTCAAAAGGAAAGCCAGCAGAATTCCAGTTTTAATCCAAAAGGCAGTCTAGAAGCAGAATTCCTTTTTCTTTCGGAAACTTTAATCTTTTGTCTAAAGGTCTTCTGTTAGTTGTGTGACCCATTCACACTGTATTGGGAAATCTACTTTATTCAAAGTCTACTGATTTAAATGTTAATTGTATCAAAAAATTCCATCTCAGCAACATTTTAGAATGGTGTTGGTCCACACATAATAATTTCCTAAATGGACATGTGAAATTAACTACTATATTTTCTGTACATGGGGCACTGTCTTTTGGTACTAGAGTAGCATGGTCCACAAAAGCAAAACAAAACAAACAAGTAAAAAAAAAAAAAAAAAAAACATGTTTGGTAAATCTCAGCTTCAGACTGGGAATTCAGTGTTTTCCTGGATCTCAGAATGAAGAACGACCACCAATCAGATAGATCTAGGCCAAAAGCAGAAGGGACTTCAAACTCTATTTTCACCATCTTATAAAAGTTTGTCTACATCTCTTTGTCCGTTTTCAAGGCATATATGATAGCCACTATAAAATCGGTTTTGCAACATTTATGATTACATCAATTAAAGATTAAATAGACAAGAAAAATAAAACCAAACAATACACATTAGAAATGAAGCATGCAGTTGGATGGAAATGGACAATAGAGAGAAAAAATATAAAATTTAGAAGTTAATCTTAAGCCTCCAAGTTACTAATTGATTTGTTTCCTAAAATAGGCAAAGTAATAGCATCCTACAGACCCAGTTTTCCAAAAATTTATACTGCCTAAATTTAAACCGGCTAATCACTGTTTCACAATTTTATATTTAATTTATTGGTCATTTACTATGAGACTAATTCTTGGTGTTGAAATGATGGTTAAGAGGAAGATGAATTATAGTTGAATCCATTTTTCTTTAAGGTCATCAGATGGCCTCCTCCTGCCCTCAGAGAAAAATACCTCTCATAGATAAAGGTCCTTCATATTGTTTAGAGATGTGCTGACTGAGAATTCTGTAGAAGAATCATAGACTTGTTTATAGTTGGGAAGGGCCTCAAAGTTGATGAAGCCCCAAAATCTCATCACTTAAAAGATGAAATTATGAAGACCCTAGGCAGATTCAGAACCGTTCCAAAGTCGATCATTCGTAAGAGCTAATTCAATCTTTTGCCATAATTTTTACATATATCAATGACTATCTCTCTGTCTCTGTCTCTGTTTCTGTCTTTTTGTCTCTCTCTCTCTCACTCTCTCTCTGTCTCTCTCTCTCTGTGTCTCTCTCTGTGTCTCTGTGTGTCTCTCTCTCTCAGTCTCTCTCTCTGTGTCTCTGTATGTGTGTCTCTCTCTCTCTCTCTCTCTCTCTCTCTCTCTCTCTCTCTGTCTTTCAGTTTCTTCTACCATTTGATTAGGATTATCATCTTCCTTCTAACCTCAAATTAGCTCTTGTTAAAATCTTTTTTAAAGCACCCTTATTCCTCAGGAGAAAAGTCACTCTTTTCCTTCTCAAAGCTAGCCCTAATTTGTGATCTTTGTCTTTCCTCTTCTTTCTTATTAAGTCATAAGCCTTCAATATATGACATGGGAACATCAGCGGCCTAGGCACTTTGGATATTTAAAGTTCTGTCTTCCTCTACTCTCCTCACCAATCTTACCAAATCTGAACTTTTGGCATGAGGTTTAAGATCTACATTTGACCCAAATGTTTCAGATATTTCTTATGAGGAGCAATATTTGAGGAACTCTGCTCTTGACAGTCTCCACCAGTAATTGCCTCTTTATCTGAATTTACAGAAATTTCTTTTTAACTAGTTCCAAAATATAGCCTTCAAAATTCTCTCAGAGGTCTCTTGCATCCTTCCAAATGAATGTAAAATGGCCTTTTCCCAGTCCCTGGACTTTCTGACCTGTAGACATTAAGCATCGGAATTTTGAGATTTTAGGTATGGGGAAAAAAAGAAATGGAAAAGAGTAAAACTGTAAGTAGGTAACATGTGCGTTTCCAGTTATTGCACCTTATCTCCAGCAGGCATGAGGTGAGAGCTGAATCTACCACCAGCTCAGCAGATCTTCAATGTTACGAGTGACTCGCTTGCTGATTGTGAGCCCATTGTGGCAGATGCTGTCTTTATGCTTGTGTCTACCACGTGAAGTTGGACTGTGTGCTGCGGTACTCATAAGAAAGACAGAGGAAAGTAAGACAGGAGAAGAGAAGACAGGGGACAAGAGAGAAAAGAGGAGAGGTAGAAAAGAAAACAATAATTATGGTAGATTTTCTGCCAAGTTTTGATTTTGTTCCATTTTCAGTTTAGACGATGGATTAAGGATATGATCCATGAAGCTGGGGTAGTGACACACATCTGTAATCCAGCTGCCTGGAAGGCTGAAGCGGGAGGACCCTGAAGCTGAGCCAGCTTTGAGCAACACAGATTCCATCTCAAAAAACACACAAACAAATGTGATTTATGAATAAGACAGTAATTCTCTCTAAAGTTAGACATGCTCTTTATCAAAACACTTTCTTCCTTCGCCTAAACAGATACACTCTCATCTTCTTCTTTTCTATCTTTACTGTTCCTTCTTGGGTCTCCTTAACTGGGTCTTTACTTGAATAATAAAAGCTTTTTAGCTTCTTCTTCTTCTTGTCTTTACTTTCTCTGTCTTGTTTCACTAACATGTTCTTATTGTAGAAATGTTCATCTTTTAGTGCCTACAGTAGAGATAGCCAAAGGCAGAATTCATCCAGAAGCACCAAATCCATCATTTAAATACATCTGAAATAGGGGAAGGGCTTCTAGTAATAGAATCATGTGGCCCAGTTACAAGAGTTAAACACAGTATGTTGCTGCTCTCCAAATTTTCTTGTTGCAGATTCGCTAGTTTCACTAATTAATTCATTAGTTCATTGGGGACAAATGACTGATGCTTAGGTCGCTTGGAATTTTCTGTTCCATCCTGTGTTGACACTAAGACAAAACTGAATTTCTGTCTTGACTTCACACTCAGCAGTTTGATTTGTTGATCAATGCTGTTAGGTACTATCAACTTCTCTTATTTTAAATTCTATCAAAGAGCAAGGCTGAAGAATTGACAAAGGAGCTAATGAGAAGGGCCATCAGACAGAGGTCTAGTAGATCAAAGTATTCAAAATGATGGGACATAAAAATAAAATAGGTGAAGAAACTTGAAAGAAATTCATTCACATTAGTCTTGTAGAGTACTGCTTTAGTCGCTTTCTCCTTCCTGGGACACAGTACCCAACATTAGCAATTTAAGGGAGGAGAGATTTGTTTTAGCTTAAGTTGCAGTACTCACTGTCTGGGCATTATCAGGTGGTTCCAAGAAAGGACAGCACAGCAGATGGGCCTGGCAGAGCTGAGCTGCTCAGGGCATGCAAACAGGAAGCAGAAAGCGATCAAGGGAGGAGAGAGGAAGGGAGTAGATTCTTCCAGGCCATATCCCCAGTGACTCATCTCCCATCAGGCTTCAGCTCCCAGCATCACAGTTTGCTCTAAGTGCAGCAGAAGACGAATCCAGTAGTATCATATTCCAATGGTCCAGTTATTCCCCAAAGCCCCACCTGAGAGTCCATGAAGCTTTGGGGGAACACATAGATATAAACCATAATGAGCATTCAGATATTTTTAGTTTCATACCTCTTATCCAGTATTTCACTGAACTTTAATAGTAACTTTTACAATTTATGATATGCTCTGACTGTTACTCAGAAAAGTACATACATTTCTGCATTTGAAAATGTCAAAGAATCACTATGAAATTAGTTTTAATCAGATCCTTGCCATTAGTGCAGTGTGAATTCAGAAGCATTCAGAGGAAATGGCTTTAGGAACATAAAAGTTAATTTATCTTCCTAAGAGATCATTGAAAACACTATTTTATAAACCAAATTGTTGATAGCTATATTAACCAAAATACATTTGCAAAGGAAATTTTTAAGAAGTATGTCTTTATTTCCAGTAGACGACAGTGTGTGCATATCTGCACTATTACATGAGCAGTTAAAATTATAGAATATTTTATAGTTTCAAAGGACTTAATTATGAAGTCCAGTACTTTTGCTTTACAGATAAAGCTATGAGAGCTTAGGAAAGGCAGACTAAATAACATGTCTAACATCTAGTTGATACTCCCAACATCAGAGCTTTTTCCAATGTTCTACAACAATCTATTGAACACTTGCCTATGTACTGGAATCATGATAAATGGGAGGGCTCAATTACCCAAAATTGTATACACATGCAAATAAAATGATCTAAATATCAACTGCTTGTGATTCCCTTCATAATTAAGTGGATTGGACCACCAACTTTGCACCGGCCTGAATTTGCACCAGCTTGAATCCTTGCTGGCCTGCAGAGCTGCCCAAACTCATTCCCGCCGCCACTCACAGGAAGCACAGCAGCGCTAAGGTTGGGGGTTGGTGAGCCCAGCGGAGAGTGGAGCCAGGGAAGAGACCTTCATTAATCCACAGTCAGTGCTGAGAATGAGACCCCCACACACAGGAAGGGTGGGACCAAATGGGCAACATGTTGGAATTGGGCAGGAGAAGCCTGAACTGGGAGCAACAGTGACTTCGGTTGGTTGCTCCCTTCCCAGAGCAGATTCATGGTATTTGCTTGGACTGGTCTGTGCCCCTGGCCAGGACCCAATGAGCCATCTCAAATTGATTCCCTGTACCTAGCACACACTAACCAGGTGAAGACCCCTGAAGTTTGGCTGGCCAGGTGGGGAAGGGCAGGCAAGAGAGGGTGGAGGTCCCTCGCCAGTGTGCTTTGGAGGAACTGTGGCCAACAGGGAAAGGGGGCTGGGACCTGCACTGTACACCTGTGTGGAGGAGGCTGGGACCATGACAGGAGAGAGAGGCAAGAGGAGGCCCCCAGCCCAGAACCCTGAGAGCACTGATCCAGGAGAGGGAAAAACAAGGGAGACTGAGGGCCACAAACACACAACATCAGACATGGCTTCAATGGACATTAAGAGATATCTTTGGGATCTTGTAGACGAGCTCAAAACTGAAATATTAAATCAAGTAAAGCAAGATATGAGTAGAATAATAAAAGAAATGCTCTCAGGAAGCATCTCTCAGGATGATACAGATGGAAGAAGGGAGGAACACAAAAAAAGGAGAAAAACATTTGACAAAGAATATACAGAAAATATAGAATACATGAAGCAGATTCAAAGAGACTACCAGAAAATTAAAAACTCTGTTGAAAGCTGGCAAAACACCTTAAAAGAAACTAAGGACAGACTAACAAAACTTGAAGACAAGTTTGCAATGTGTGATGATGAAAGGAAAGATCTCTTAAAAATAACAAGGAAATAGGCAATAACAATACAAAGGCTAGAGGATGACAAGAGAATCTACAATTTAAGAATAAGAAATGTGAATGAAGAAGCGGGAATACATACAGGTGAACTACAAAGGCTATTCACAGAAATAATTAAGGAAAACTTCCCAAGCATGGGAAAAGAAAATGACATTCAGTTATGTGAGATATACTGAACTCCAGCCACCTACAACCAAAAGAGATCTACACCCAGATATATAATAATCAAGATACCAGAAATTCAATATAAAAATAAAACATTAAAAGCTGTCAGAGAAAAGAAACAGATTACCTATAAAGGTAAGCCCATCAGGATCACCGCTGACTTCTTCACACAGACCATCAGATCAAAAAAAGCTTGGAGAGAAATATTCCAAGCCCTGAAAGAAAATAATCTCCAGCCCAGATTAATGTATCCTCAAAACTGTCACTAGAAATTAATGGAGAAACAAGATGCTTCCATGACAAAGAGGAATTGGGGGAGTTTGTGACCACCAATCCAACACTACAGAGAATACTGAAGGACATTCTAGAGAGACAGAAAAAAATACCAGGATTTTAGGAACAGTGGCAGAAAGGCCTCAATGAGTGGGGCAGGCAGTAGAATGAAGGAGAAAGCTAGACAAACAAAGGCAGAAAAATAGCATAGCAGAAATGAGGCAGAAAAGAATAACTAGAATCTCTAATATATATGGCCTTGATACGCTATATTGTTAATAGTGCACCAGGATTTAAAAACCCACATTACTCACACTACTCTGCTTAGATGTATTATATTCTGTTCCAGTCATTCTACCTGTACTAGATTTGAGGGCACAGACAGTAATCCCAAAAATAACAGGTTATAGTACGGTAATCATCCTTAATTTCCTATTAACTTAATCTGAAGCTCTGTATAACCTACACTGTTTTACCATGACTGATCGTAATTGAATCTGGTCTGTTAGATAGCTGTTTTGTATAGATAGATTTTATTCAAAGCTGTTATGATTGATAGTATCAAGTCTGAGAGTATAGGCAACTGCACTGAAGATGACAAGATCCACTAGAATATCCACTCTGGTTTGATTATTACCTGCCTTTGAAGTTTTATACTGTCTACAATGTTTTATTTTTACTAATATTGTTATGTACTGCTATATTCAATTATACTGCTATATTCAATTATGCCTGATGATATAGACAATTCTATTGAAGATAATAAGA
>PVLA01010580.1:0-61957 GCA_004027455.1 Hydrochoerus hydrochaeris
TGAAGAGTCCTTGACCTAAGACAGGCGCTGTCCTTGCAGGGACTGCCACTCCCATAAATGATAAGAAAAGCAATGTAGGGAGTGGCCTAATAATCTCACACATCTCTTCCTCCTGCGGACTACATCGGCTTGCATTTCCCGGGCTGACTCAATGTCAAGATTAAAATGTTAATTGATACCTATTGCCCTGAACCTGGGGGCGATTCCTGCTTGGGGTTGAGGTTAAAACCAATTGTTTAGGATTATCCCTGCCTGGCCCTAAGCCTGGGGCGTTTCCTGCTTGGGGCTGGGGGTGGCTGCCAAAGGTTAGCAAATATATATTCCTGCTTCTAAAAAATAAAGCGGATTCAGATTCACTCACAGACTGGTGTGCAGTGTTTTCTGTCTCTCAATCGCCAACTCCCTGACCACCTTTGGGAAACCCTAGCCCTGCCGCAGCTGGACTCCGGCATCTAGGCATATATCAAATATAACATATATATGTTATAGGCCCAACAATATAATTACATACAGTTTTTACAGTTGCTTTTAAAGTGGATTGGGAGAAAAAGAAACGTGCATTTATCAGTTAATTGTAATGTCAACCGGAGTGGATTAAGAAATGCCTAGCAGATTAACGGGACACAGTTCTGACTGCTGGATGACTGAAGCATAGGCCGAAAACAGAGAAGACACCCCAGAAGCGGGTGGCACAACCGAAGTGTAGCCTGGATGGACAGATGCAGAGACGTCCTCCCTTCTGCTCCCTCCTGGGAGCAGCTCCTGTCCTCTGGACACCTGTGTCCAGGTCCTCAGTCTCCTGACACAGAGCCTCTGGCTTTCCAAGCAGTCTCTGCAGTGATCTCCAAGTCTCGGACTTCTGACTGGTTCCTCCAGACCTTCAGTGTCCACTGGCCATCTGACACTCTGCCACCCCAATTCAGCAGGCAGCCATTATAAGCCTACTTACTATATGCTTTATATATCAGGAGGCTGAGGCAGGAGGACTGTGAGTTTGATGTCAGCCTAGGGTACACAGTAAATTCAAGGCCAGTCTGAACTACATAATGAGACCCTATCTCAAAAAACCAAAGAAGGGCACTATGTTTTTCTGAAGCGCTGTTTTATTTTTTCTCTGTCCTTGGATTTACATATTTTACATTAGCCTATCTTCACATTCATTAATCATTTCTTCTACTAGACAAAAACTTGAATTCTTTTAACAAATATTTCATTTTAGTTATTACACTTAATTTGCATTCCTATTTTTTTAAAATAAAATTTTTTGTATTTTCTATGTGATGAGACTCTATCTTCCTATCTTCCTTTACCTTTTTAAGCAGTTTCTTTCAGTTCTTTTAGCATATGCACAGACCATGTGCTAAGGTCCCCGCTAACCTGACATCTATTTCTTTACTCCCGTTGCCTTTTATCCTTATGTTTCTTTGCATATCTCATTCTTTTTCCCCTTAGAAGACATTTTAACTAATACAGCAACTCTGGACATTGCTTCTCCTTTCCATACCTTGCTTTGGTTGTGGTCGGCTTGTTTGTTCTATAATTTGGCTAAACAATCCTTAGTGAAGTCAATTTCCCCTGTAGTATGAGGCTGTTATTACTCTTTGACAGCCTAGCCTTGGAAGTACACACACATGCTGAGATGACAGTAGGTTTAGCACGTTTTGATTTTATTTTTTATTAGTACAGTTCATGTTTGCAGTACATAATGATTATATTCCTTTTGGGGAGTTGGTATATTACATCTTTTTTTCCCCTCAAGACAAGGCCCTAGGCTGGCCTCAAACTCACGGTGGTACTCCTGCCTCTACCTCCTGCATGCTAGGGTTGCAGGCATGTCCCACCATGCCTGGTAGGTAGCACACATACATCTTAGCTCTAGTTTCATCCCCTTCCTCCCCCTATTTCTTCATCCCCATGCCACTTGAGAAAGCTCTATCTCCCTGCTTCCTCTTACCTATCTTTCATTTTGCTCTTTGATTTTTCTCATACAGAAGAAATCAGGTGATACTTAAGCTTGTATGTTGATTTATTTTACTTAACATTATGGTCTCAGGGTGCATGTTTCCCCACAAATGACTCAACTTATCTCCATACTGATTTTACTAGTTTATATTCTAACCAACAATGTAGAAGGGTTCCTCTTCCCCCAACAGCCTTGCCAGCATTTATTATTGCTTGATTTCTTGATGACAGGCATTCTCTCTGAGGTAAGATGGAATCTTAGTGTTGTTTTAATTTACATTTCCCTAAAAGCCACTGATGCTGAATATTTTTAAAGTATTTATTAGCCATTTGTCTTTTTGAGAAGTGTCCATTCATTTCAGTTGCCCACTTTTTGGGGGTCTTTTACTTTGTGTATGTGTGTGTGTGGTTCTCTATATATTCTGTATATTAGTGTTTTGAGAAATATCTGGCAAAAAAATCTGAATTATATTATCCCTCTGCTAAACTGTGTACTTCATTTGGGATTGTGCTAGTTGCTAGCTCTACTGTTTATAGCAGTATGTGGGAATAGAAATTACTCAGCTGTTGATCCATGTAAGTCTGAACAGAAACAGTTTTTGTCCCCAGCCCAGAAGAGGTCCTCTTAGCTATCTCTTTCCTTGGTTCTCTCTAGAAGTTGCTGGCCTTTCCTTTGGCTGACTGCTTTTTATTAAGAGGTGTTATTACTTTCTTTTTAAATTAGTTTATCGGTACATATTTGCAGTCCACAGAGTTTACAATCACCTTGGGGAGTGGATACATTTGCATACCACCACTTGTTTCTGTTTTAATCCCCTTTCCCTTTTCTTGCCCTCCCTCCTCCGGTTCCCCTATCCCACTTTTCACCTTTGTTACCGACATAATGCTTACACTCGTTGAGGTTATCAGGTTCCTGTACACGGTGTGCCTCTATTCCACTTACTTTCCTTGCTCTCCTCCTCATCCCTCACGCCTTTTCCCTTGAAGAGGTGCTATTCTTATTTCCTAAGTGGTCCTCGCCTCCACACAATCTCAAAATGGTCACTTAGTTAATGTGGGGAGTACTTTGGCGAGCTTCTCATGGCCTGCCTCTACCCCTGGAAAAGCACACTGAGTTCTAGGTGGGGCCTTAGCCTCTGGGCTCTTGCAGTTTCTCGGTCTTCCTGGAGGTGGAAGCTCTGAACTATGAGAGCTGCGGTGAGGGTCACATGGGTCCCATATTCTGCAGCAAAGGGCGCAGAGGCTCTGCTCTACAGGCGAGGGCCTGGTGGAGGACAAGCGCCTCCAACCTCCCCACTGCACTCCCCAGAAATTCAGCCTCTTCAGTTTGAAGCTGGAGGATGAGACATGTTAGCAGTCTGTCCCTCTCACTGAGACACAACAGTCACTGCTGGGAGCCAAGGGGAGAGACGGTCATGTCTTCTTGGCCACACTCATCACTGTGTGTGTGTGTGTGTGTGTGTGTGTGTGTGGCTGAAATGGAATGGAAGCCAGGGCTCTATGTGCTGAGCTGCATACTGAGCCCTTTGTTTTTTATTTTGAGGCAGGGTTTCCCCAGAGTTGCTAAGTTGCCTGGTGAGGCCTGAACTTGTGATTTGCCTGCCTCAGCTTCCCAGACTTCTGGAACTAGAGGCAGAACCACCATGCCGTTCTATATTCATTTTGAGTGGAGCTTTGTCAAGCTGAAGGGAAGAGGGAATAAACGGGCTGCAGCTCAAATGCCACACTCTTGCTATTACTTATCCAACTCTCAGTAGATTTTCTTTAATAAATATCTCTCTATTTGATATAGGACAATTTCCAGAAACGTTTTTTGGTTTCTTTGAGACGGAGTCTCGCTATGTAGCCCAGATTGGCCTTGAACTTACTATGTAGCCCAGGCTGGTCTTAAACTCATGGCAATCCTCCTGCCTCAGCTTCCCAAGTGCTGGGGTTACAAGCGTGTACCACCACCTTCAGCTCAGAAACTTTAGTTTTCCGCAGCCTTGCTTATTTTGTTAGAGAGTGAATCCACAGGGAGCCCCCTTATGCTATCGTCCTGAATATGGAACTGTACCAATCACCTCTTATACCAAGCTGCATCTCTGACATAAAAATTTCCTATTGGATGAGATATTAAAAGACCTAAAAGCTTTCTATAAATAGTCTAGGTCTGGATAAGCTGAGTGAATCAATACTACTTCCAGCCACAGACTTATCTTTCCTGTAAGCTCTTCAGTCCAACTCAGCCTTAAGATCTGAACACAAAGCTAGGCATGGTGGCCCACGCCTGTAATTTTACTACTCTGGAAGGCTAAGGCAGGAGATAGGAAGTTTCACCCCAGACTGGGCAATTTAGCAACTTATAACTTGTCTTGAACTAAAAGATAAAAAGAGAGCTGGGGATATAATTCAGTACAAAGGTCCTGGATTCACCTCCATATTAAAACAAACAAATGAACAAACAACAGAAACATTTTACTTTTTTTTTTGTCTTTTTGAGACAGGGTCTTGTTGTACAGTTCAGGCTGGCCTTGAGCTCACTTTGTAACCCAGACAGGTCTCAAACCCACAACAATCCTCCAGCCTCAGCCTCTAGAGTGCTGGGATTACAGGCGTGAGCCACCACGCCACGCAAAAACATTTTATATATTAAAAATCTGCTGGGTATATGATAGACAAAGTGGTTGAACACTGAGGTATACTTCAGCCCCAACCAAAACTTGCTGATTTTTGTTTTTGTTTTTTTCTTTTGTGGTGCTAGGGAATGAACTCAGGGCCTTGTGCATGTGAGGCATGTGCCCTGCCACTGAGCTATATGCTGTTAGACCATTACCAAAATTTTTAAGTGTCTAGGATATTGTCCTGCTCTGCCAGCTCTTTTTGAACACTAAAGACGGGTAAAGTTTGCACTTCCAAAAAGAACCCTGGATTCTTTTTCCTGAGTAAAATATAAACACATTTTAAAACACTTATTCACCAAGTTGGACATTCCCAAAAGAATTTAAGTTTTTAAGAAACTAGAAAAATACTAACCAAAGAATAGCTATAAGATATATTATTAAAACTGAAAAAAGCAAACTGGATAATACACAAGGTATAGCTACATTTAGGAAAATGTGTAAAAGTTAGATTATTTTTAGTACGATACACAGGCACGCAGATATACAGAAGACCGTGTACTACGAAGCTCTCCACCCATCGACAATTACCGCTGGCGGCAAAGGAGGGGAAGCACGGGAGTGACTCAGTTTTCTTCTGTTACGTCCATATCGGTTCAAGTTTTTAATAATGATAGTGTTACATTTTCATAAAACCATTTTTTAAATTAAGTAAAAAAATTTTAAAAACTCAAGGAAAATAAAAAGTCCATCTGCCTCAGGGCTGAGACTGCAGCTCAGGGGCAGAGAACCTGCCTAACCTCTCTGAGGCCCTGAGCTCTAACCCCAGCTCTGGAGTAAGAAGGAAAGAACCACCAAATAAAACACTGTTGAGGTAAAGTGATTATTTTATAATCCCTTTGGATAACAGGTCACACCCTAAACCCTGTTATCCAGTTACTCCTCTTCTCTTGAGCAAGTTTCTTTGCATTATTCATTTTACCTTTCTTTTTTCTTTTGTTTTCAGTAGACTAAGCCTGAGGTCAGGAGGCAGTTCACATAGGAAATTCTTACATGACTGACACACATCTACCATCCTTCAGGATTTAGAAATCATTTGTTTTCCATTTCATATATAAATTTCATAGCAGGCAGAGAACCAAGAGAGAATTTTTTTCTAATGCAGCTGAAACTTGAGTTAAAATACAAGAGAGAGAGAAAAAAAAAATACAAGCGAGAGGCTGGACACGGTGGCACATGCCTGTAACTACCACTTGGAAGGCTGAGGCAAAGAGACAGCTATGAATCTGAGGTCAGCTTGAGCTATATAGTGAGTTTAAGATCAACCTGAACTATATAGCAAGACTGTCTCAAAAACAAAACAAAACACAAACAAACAACAATAAAAACAAAAGGGACAGAGAGAGAGAGAGAGCGAGCGAGCGCATTTCTTCCCTCTATATAATTTTGAAATCAGACTAAGAAAAAGAAGTAGAGTTCTCTAGTCATTCCTGCTGGTATGGAGAAAAAAAATTGAAATTTCTCTTTTCAATAAAACGGAAACCAAACTGAAGAGCCTAGTTCCCCTAAGAAGCATAATTAGTTACAGGAATACCTTCCTAGTTCAGCCTAAGTTGCCTCTGAACATTCTCTAAAAAGAGAAGTTGTCAAGTCACTGCAAAACTGCCCATATACATTCCCAAAGACTAAGTTAGACAGGCTCTGTTAAACTCAAACTATATTTAAAATTAAAATTCCAACAAACTTTTTCCGGGTTTCTGTATCCAAGTAATTAGAAACCACTATAAAGAAAAAAGGGAGTTACTAAAGGTGGGCAGGCAGGCATACTAAAAGTACTGACAAGAAAATAACAAAAAGCGCCAACAAGCATATCAAACAATACAAACTGTCCATTGTGTGGGGGGACTAGCTTGAAAAACTGTAGCAGGCCCTGAAGGCATCACTGGATTAAGTTTAATGCAGTAACAAGTTCATGAAAATGATGACTGAGCCAATAAGAGGAAAGAAATTCAATAACCTCTATTTAGAGAAGAGAATTTTCTAAACTCTAGAAAAGTATTCATCTAAACATCATATAAGGTGTTACCCCAGCTATATGGGAAATGGCTAGAAAGAATGATATTCTTTGGTCTCGAAGGCTGAAATATCACTGTAGTCCTAAAACATCTCATCCAATTAGTTTAGCATGTTCTAATTATCAGAAAAAGCATTTAAACACTTGCTGAACTCTGGGTTAGTAAAAGAAAATATGCGGTTTCTTGCAGAGTAGGTTGCTGAAAGAAATCATAATCTCCCAAGGAGTAGTGTCTCAGCATAGCTGTTCAAGGCTGGCAATGCAATACCTGAATGGAGCGATCGCGTGGGCAAATGAAATTTTCAGAAGTACATTTGGAGGAAGACTTTTCCTAAATACCTACACAAACTGGATCATAATAGAAGAACCTCTGATCTCATAACCTCTTCATTTTGCCGAGGCATCATTGCTGCCAAACGTCTATTTGCACGCATACTTCCAAAGCCAGCTTACCCCAGCTGATTACCTGAGGAGCCACAGGGCAGAGGCTTGCCACACACTTTTCCGCACGGAGGGACGGGATCCATGCACGTTCTCCGACTGCAACTTCCTAGTTCTAGCAACTGGCTGAGAGGAGTTTGGCCACAAGGGCAAAAGCGAACCAGGTAGGGGAGCCGGGGGCAAGGCTGGCAGGGCTGAGGGTGGCACACTTGAGAACATGTATGGTTCCCACACTTCAAGTCCCTACAAAGGAAAACAACAGACTATTATACATCTGTCGCATAAAACACAGCCTTATTCTAACTGAAGAAAATGTAAAACCTTACTTGCCACATATCTTTAAACAGCTGAAGTCCCCAAATCCATCAGACTTTCCTGTGTCTGTTCCACATAAAACATCTCGGGGGGTGCTGCCACAGTAGCATACTTGAAATTGACACGATTTCAAAAGCAACAGATTAGTAACTTGTATGTGTTCTTAGAATATCACTAACACTCTATAAGATATAAAATGCAGCTGTGCAGGGTGGCAGAGCCTTTTTTCAGAGGTATGTTATCAGTTAAGGGTAAAAACATTATGGCAATAAAACAAAACGGAGCCTTTGGTCACTCATGAAGTAATCGGAGTGTAACACCAAAAGCTTCGTTGTGCTCAGGCACAAGTTGGCCATAGAAGGGCCCGAGTCCCCGCTGGTTGAGTACTGCTAGGGAACAAAGACGGTCCTATGTTCAATCCCCAGCCGAAAAAAAAAGGAAGGAAGGAAAAAGGAAACACACACACTTTTATGTCTCCCTCCACCCACTGAGGAATATTTCAGGTTTCTGGTTTGGAGCTCCTGTGAAAACGCACCCCTGGAAAGTCTCTTTATCACTTACGTACATAGGTTATAAGGTACTTAGATTTACTTTCATAAAAAACCCCATCAAGCTGGTCTAAAGCTGTTGCTCCATTATACACACCTGCCAGCAATGTATGAAAATCCCAGCTGTTTCATTTGCCAACATTTGGTCATTATTCTTATTTTAGCTATGCTATTAAGTGTAGACAGGTACCTCATTGTGGGTGTGGGCTTTCCCCCTTCTCTTTGATCCTCCTTCCTCACTGTGGAACAAATTGCTTTACTGCAATGTAATTTATGTAGTTCCAGAAAAGCCCACTAGGACTGCCAGCTGGTGTGCACACACTCACCCTGACTCAGCAGGACCCGGCAAGGCTGGCATGGACCCCCGTGGCACAGCTCGACACAGTGGTGCTGACCACAGTTCAAAATATTCTCACACGGGTTAGAACAGTGGACGGAGACAGCCTGACCACAGCGAACTGTGTGCCTGTGAAGAAAACAGATGTAAAGATAACATCAGTCAGGAGATGGGGCAGGAGGATCTACCAACTGAGTTCATGGCCAGGTCAGCCTGAACTGCATAGCAAGCAAGACACTGTCTCAAAAAGACCAAAAAAAAAAAAAAAAAAAAGACATCAGTCCAAAAGTTTCTGTTGCACAGGTAAACCAACACTGAAGCCCAAACCCTTTTCTTAAAACCTACTAACCCTCTCTTTTGACACTGTTGCCCCCTCCACGTTTTTGAGATAGGGTCTTGCTATGTCGTCAGGCTGGCCTTGAGTTCATGGTGATCCTCCTGCCTCTGCCTCCTGAGTGCTGGGATTACAGGTATGTGCCACCACACCCAGCCCTTGCCTGCCTTTTTCCTATATCTCCTTCCCCCAATTTTTATTTCCTTCATTACTCTCTCCTCCCCTTTCTTCCTTCTCCTTTATTGCTTTCATATCCTAACCTGTCTTTCTTCCCTGTTTTCTGACCAATGAGATACTGAAGGCTACTCCTGAGAGTTCGTTCTATGTGATTTCATCTGACCTCCACGAAGCAGCATACGGGAGGGCAGAAAGACTGGGGATGAAGGCAGAAGATCCAGATTGTCACCCTAGTTTTGCCGCATGCAGGAGGGAAGAAAGACTGGAGATGAAGCTGAAAGATCCAGATTGTCACCCTAGTTTTGCCTATGGTTTCCCCCTGCAGACCGGGAGGAGAGGTACCCAGCTCTGACACAGACTGAGAACAAAATAAGCTTTTCCTGGGACCCAGCATGCTGGCATTTTATGCTGCTATGCTACTAGATCTGACTTTGATTCAGTGGGGAAATGATTCTGGTTTTGTTCTAATAAAAAAAATTTATGGGCTTTTAGACAATGTGTTTGATCTCTTTCTAGGATTTAATACTTGAAGTCCACCCTCCTGCAAGAAGAGTTTTATTCCATCCTTTAATCCTATTGCAGTAACATATTTTATTTTAAAAGTCACATTTAGATGGGTGTAGTGGCATACTCCTGTAAACCTTCCCTAGCAGGAAGATCATGACTTTGAAGCCAGTATGGGCAAAATAACAAGACCCATCTTAAAACAGTGAGACCCTGTTTCAACGATAACTAAATGAAATAATGTAAAAATAGTCATTGCTCAGAAGCCAAGTCCTTCCTGCAAGCTGGTACCACGTGTGGGCTACCAGGAGGAGAATCAGACACAGCCCTTTCCTTTGAGCCAGTGCCATTTGCCGACGGTGGGGGAGGAGAACAAGAGGCCAACAAAAAGCCAGCACCTTCCTGCAAGTTGGTGCCATGTGCAGGCCACAAGGAGGAGAACCAGATGCCAGCCCCTTCCGGCATGTGGGCTCAGAGACAAGAAGAGCTAGCATCCCCCTCTACCCCCAGTGACCGGCTGATCTGGAGAAACACAGGCTGAGAGGATAGCTACTGAGGTAAAATATAACTTAACGCTTGTAGTGTTTACTGACTTTGCAGGCCTAAAGCTAGTAGTCTGATCATTTATTTAGAGGCTAACAATAAGCGAGGTAATCTATGCGGGATCTCCTTCTGAAGGCCGGAGCCACTGTTGACAAGGGATTATCTTGTTTTGAAGTCCTGTATTGTTTCATTGTTTTATTTGGTTGGGTTTTATTCTGTTTCCTCTTGTTTGATTTTATTGTATCCGATGGCATGGGCAGCTATTTCAAAGTAACAAGATATATTATGGTAGCTATTTTGGATTCACTATTGTCTTGTTTTGATGTCCTGTATTGAGTTCTTTTGTTTTTATTGGTTCTTGCTGTTTTGCTTGATTTTACTATGTCTGAAGGTACAGCCAGCTATTTTGAAAACAAGAGGCATTATGGTAACCATTGTTGATTTCCTATTATCTTGTTTTGAAAACCTGTGTCATGCTGTTTTGTTTTGATTGGCTTTATTGTTTTATTTTTCTTGGTTTTATTCTCTTTAAAATAAAAACTACAAAAAAAAAGGTTATTGTCCTAATACATTGAGGACTGATGTACAGATGATCAGCATAATGGCTATCATCAGCCTATCACACGCCCATATGCCTAGCACCACCGTGGTTAACATCAACCTCTTGAGATAGACACTAGTATTCAATTTTATGATAAGAATGAAGCTCCACAAAACTGTACAACTTGCCCAGGATCAACAAGTTATGCAGTAGACCCCACATCTGATCTTCTGACCCAGAGTGACTGCATGTGTCTCACAGGCCACACTGCTACAAGAGTACACCCCTGAGTATGTGCATGGTCTCATTTTGTCTCAGGGTCCAGAAATCATTTTAAGTTCTTCCTGGGCCTTTGAGGTGCCCCACAGCCATCAGTGGGGCTTACACTGAAGATGCAGGAGAACTTGCACTATTATAGGGCATAATTACTGGGGTTACTTATTCTTTCATGCAACAGTATTTACTGAAAAATCTAGATGGCAGCAGAACACTATGCTGGGCACAGGGAAACAGCGCCTGCCTCCTGGGCCTTGTTAAGCCTAGGCTCACCTCCTGGTTGTGCTGCGCCTCAGAAAGATTAGGTAATTCTTATCACCTTGGCATTTCACTGAAGGGCTAATTTTACAATCTCACTGTGCATACAACTTCTCAATCAACTATAATGTTGTAAAACAGGATTAGTGACATAAATAAATGCACAACAGTCTCACGGCTGGCTCTCCATGTCAGTTCTATAGCCATGGATTCAACCAAGAGCGCATAAACAATTTTTTTAAAAAATCATATCCAGCTAAACATCTAAAGACTTCTTTCTTGCAATTATTCCCTAGACAACATAATTGAATGGCTATTTACATGATATTTACATGTATTAGGTAATATGAGTAATGCAGAGATGATTTAAAGTACACAGGAGGATATGTGCAGGTTATATGCAAATAGCAAACCAATTCATATAAGGGACTGAGCATCTGGGCTCTTGGAACCAACCCACTGTGGATGTTATAGGATCATTTTATTACACTTACTACTTGTCTATATCTACTAATTAATTTTTGTTTTGAAAATTCACAAGTAAATCATGCATGTGGAAACTGAAGTCTTCCTTAGAGTCCAATTTTAACTTTACCTGGTTCGTCCACATTCACATGTTTTAGTCATAAAGGCAGGGCAGGGTGGGCAGGGTCCAGGATGGCAGAGACTGAAAAAGAGAAAAGCTACAGTGAATAAATCATACCCTACATCCAAACCAAAACAAAGCTGCCCCAACTGGGTCCTATTATGAATAAATCTACTATGAAATGTTTTAGTATTTCTCTAAAGCTCAGCACTTAGCAAAATCCTATCTCAAAATAAAAAAAAAAAAAAATCAAAACAGGACTACAGAGGTAGCTAAATGTGATGGCCCTAGGTTCTATCCCCAGTACTACAAAACCAAACAAATTTAGGGTTAAAAGTTCCAGCCTAGTTGGGCATGGTGGTGCATATCTGTGTTCCCAGCACTTGGGAGGCTGAGGCATGAGGACTGCCATGAGTGCAAGGCTGGGCTACATAATGTCCTTGTTCAAGGCCAGACTGAACTACACAGCACAACCTTGTCAAAAAAAAAAAAAAAAGTTGCACCCCTTTGTGGGCAACTTCACAAGGTTCTGTTTCTAAATAAATACATTAATTAAAGAGAGGCAGGAGGTTGGTGATGTCACTCAGTGCAAAGTTCCTGGGTTCAGTCCAAGGCCTTTCAAAAAGAGAACAATCAATCAATCAATCAGTCAATCAGGCCAGGCCTGGTGGTGCACCCTATAATCCCAGCACTCTGAGACTGAAACATAGATTCAAAGTTCAAGGCCAGCCTGGTCTATATATGTGTAAGGCCTTATCTAAAAAAGAAAAACAAAAATTCAAAATAATGAAATTATCTAGGACATCTTAGGACATTTAACCAGAAAACTAAAGCCCAAGTCAAAAGACTGCTTTTATTTGGGTCTGACAAAGATGACATTTTTAAATATGGCACTGGCCCACTTACAACAGTCTGTGGGGGAGAAAAAGTTTGGCACTCAGGTGACAGAACGCCCAACAGAGTCCTAGACGAGATCAGATTCCGAGCAAATGTAAGAAGTATGACCCTCTCAGCTAGTGAGGTAATGACCAGGCAATGGGGTACATCAGCAACAGTGAGGAGACACGGTGGAGAGCCTGGTGGTAAGCAACCGAGGGAGACAAGGGAGGGGTATGGGTCTATTCAGATCTCTGAGTAGAATACTCTTTATAGGAACTATATTAATGAAACTAGTAGGAAAAACCTTACAGAATAGAATTTGTATATTCAAATAAATAATGCCCTCTTCAGAGCAGACAACCGAGCAAACCACACACTACTTTCTTTTTCTTTTCTTTTTTTTTTTTTTTTTGGTACTGGGGATCGAACTTGCGACCCCACGCTTGCCAGGCAGGTGCTTATGCCACTGAGCTAAATCCCCAGGCAAGGGGGATTACAATACTTTAAAAATATATTTTGGGAACGTCTACAGTTTTTTTTTAAAGAGGGAATTTTAAGAGATGGCAACTTACAATCCTTTGGGCATTAAAGGCAACCTGAGGCAAGTCTAATTAATCCCTTAGGTAACAGAATTTTAGCAACCCCCACCAAAAACAAAACAAAACAAAACAAAACAAAACAAAACAAAACCCCACAGGTGCCCATAATGCAGCGTGGCTGAGATGACGATAATGATGATGAGGCTAAGGACTAAATGTAAGGTCTCAGCACTGAGCAGTATTCTCAGCCTTTTCTACTTTTCATTCTGAGACATGGTCTCACAAGTCACTAAGGTTGCCCAGGCTGGGCTTGTGAACTTCCTGCTTGAGCTTCCTAGGATGCTGAGCTTCCAGGTAGGCACCACCATGTCCAGCTTTATACGTGATTCCGAATCCAGCTCTAGTAACTCTTAAAACTGACCACGAGGGGCTGGGGATTTAGCTCAGGGGTCTAAGTGCCTGCCTTGCAAGTGCGTGGTCCTGAGTTTGATCCCTGGTACCACACGAAACAATGTTGGAACAAGAGCCTAAGTTTTTTAAGGTGACCTCTTTCGACAAAAAGTCTTTGAGATATACATTTAGGCATATCTCTTTAAAGGTGAGTGTCATTATTCAACAGTTGTCTATATTTCACATGGTAAGGCTCAACCCCTCCGTAAAACTATCTATCTACTATCTACCTACCTACCTATTTTTGAAGCAGGGTCTCACTATATAGGGTAGGCCAGAAGCCCTGAACTTGTTTAGGTAGCCCAGGCTGGCCTCAAACCTACACTGATCCTCCTGCCTCACCCTCTTAATGCTGGGATTACAGGTGTGAGTCACCATGCCTGCACAAGTAATACTATTTAAATAATTTTAAATGATGGTTAAACTGCAGGTATGGGTAACTCCAACTAATTTCAAATGTCCCTGAGAATTTCTATAATTTCTGAATTCAATCCCAGGTTTTCATAACCTTTTAAACAATGTCTGCAATGCTGGCTACATATCAGAACCTTTTTTTGTGAGGACAGGGGACTGGGGATTGAACCCACAGCCTTCACTGAGCTCCATCTCCAGCCCTTGTTTTTTAAGAGTCTCACTATGTTGTTAATTTATGTTTGAACTTGCAGTCCTCTTGCCTCAGCCTCTCAGTATGCAATGATTACAAACATGTCCCCCCACACGTGGCTACACCTGGAGAGTTTGGCTACACCTGGAGAGTTTTACCCACTCCCATAGACTGCAATTGTTTTATCCACTCCCACCAAATGAACTGCAGAGATAGAGCCTGGATACTGATGTTTTAAAATGTTTTCTAATTGATTCTAATATGCAATCAAGAGCCAGATGTGGTGGCTCACACCTGTAATGCCAACACTCGGGAGGCTGAGGCAGGAGGATCATTGTGAGTTCGAGAACAGCCCAGGCTACAAAGTGAGCTCAAGGCCAGCCTGAACTGCATGGTGAGACTCTGTCTCAAAAATACAGATTAAAAAAAAAAAAAAATGCAACCAGGATTGAAAAACACTGCTCGAGAGAATTTTATGACTTATGGATAACCCAAAATAGAGGAAGAGGCCAACTGTAGCTTCCAAGTCCTGCTAAGTAGGAGACACACAAAGCTTTGCCTAAGACCTGGACAGTACTGTTGAGGAATGAGCTTTGGCAGCCTCTAGAGTCCTGACAGAAGTAAAAGCCGTTTCCAGGCCAAGCACAGGATTTCTAGGGCCACAAGGTCATAATGTATCATTCTCTTAGATACGACCTTTACCACCTGACCCACACGCCTTTTGGTGTCATCTGGGAGTCACGATGACAATGCCACTAAGAAATGAGTCCCTGAGGAGAGCGTCAATCAGAGGGAGCAGCTGACTGCTCCGCAAGTCAAAGGCCACACTCCTTAGTCCAGTCTGACACAGCCGTGCCCACAGGCTGTCCCTTGGCACCACTACCACCTAACCTTGACAACAGGCCCCAGGTCAAATATTTACCCCAGCTCCACGCAGCACAAGCACTGAGATAACACTCTCATATCTGCTTTGCTCTTAGATGTGAGTAATGAAGCAAGAAATACCATTTTTTGACCACTTGAAAGACCGTACCAAGATTCATAGATGCATTCATTTAATTTTCATAAAACTCATAAAACAAGTAGCATTTTTCACATAATTATTATTTTATAGATGTATAAATTCATGCTTAGAGAAGTTATGTAACATGTACTAGGTCACACAACTATTTAGTAACTCAAATCCAAAATTTTAATCTTTGTCTGAGGTTAAAGTCTGAAGCAATTTATTTGTAACTGACCAACTATTTCTTTAGGACTACATTTCTCTTGTTATTTAAAAGCAGAAATGGACACTTTCTAAAGCTGGCTATTTATTAGAGGTAACAAACTGACATCTATAAAATACTGTCAGAAGACTGCTATACAATTGCCTTTCCCTCCAACACCAAAGGCTGTCCCATACACTCTCTTGGACTTGTCTATCACTGGGAGATAAAACATTTAAGTCCATTTCCTTTTAAGAGCCTGCAATGTAATACAGTGAAAAGAAAGCTGTCTTTGGAAATTCTAGCCCCACCATGGCCTACACTGATGCTAGGCAAGATGGTTGGCCTTTATGAGCCTCAAGTATAAAGTGGAGATAATAAATACATATCACTTGATTGTAGTAAGGATTCAACAAATTAACTCATGCAGAGTGCTGGTATAGAGTAATGCTCAGTAAATGGTACTATTATGGATTATAAACTGGTGGTCAACTTAACACCAGAATTAAATCAACATGGTGCTGAGTGTAGATTGCCCACCTGAGGAAAATTGCCAGCATAAATGGAGACGTGGAGAGGAAGAGTGGGGCGTTGTGGATTCTCCCAAGAGTCACTGTTTGGAGCCGTGGGTTCTCCTGGAGGAGCTTGTCATAGCTAGCTTCTCCAACATGAATCTGGCCATTCTCACTGGAGGAGCTCGGGACCTTGCTGCTGAGAGTGGCTGCGGTTCACTTTGGGGAGTTCTACTCCTTGCACTGAGCATCGCTTCCTGGCTCCAGAGGGGAAGATGTGTGCTGTTTAATCTCTAGGAGAGGTTTGTACATGCTGGCTTACTGGCATGTACCTGATTGTTCTCATTGTCAGAGGAGCTCAGGATCTGACTGTCACTCAGGATGGTCTTTTTCAGGGGAGCCCTGATCCTCATCTTGAGTGTCACTTCTTGGCTCCAGTGTAGAACCCTCAGACTACAGGCACAGATCCTTCACCTTGCTGGCATAGACTTTCTAGTTTTCACCACTGACCTTTGGGTCTTCCCAGTCCAGATCCGTAAAATAGACTTGCGTGAGTCACTGTGGTGGGCTGTAGACCTCCAGCTGGGTTTGTGGGAGGCACTGTCATGGGCTCTAGGTTTTCATCTGGACTCATGCTGTACATTGCTATGGGATCCAGGCCCTCAGCTGGATTTTCTAGGTTTTAGTGTTGTGGACAGATTTCCTGCACTTTCTTGTATCTAACTCTGGGTGACCATCATAAAATACTATTATAAATTCTGTGTCCTGTATGTAATTGTTCTCCTTGCAACCCTGACTACAACAGGTTCCATATCAAGCTCCACCCTGTACTGTTACATGCTAACAAATTATGTGTATATACCCACCAGCAAAACATGTCCACTAGGAATCCCCAGAAGTTCAATGTTCCAACTTACAGGTTACAGGAATGTGGGCAGTCCTGGCCAGGCTGTTTCCTTCTACAGACCTCACCACAACTATGTGGAATTTCGTTTCTGCTCCATTCAGGATTCTTCACCTTGCCTAAAATATATGAGATCAATGTCAATGCCATCAGTTTCAACTATATTCTTTTTTTTTTTGAGACAGTTTCACTATGCATTTCAAACTAGCCTTGAACTCACTGTGTAGTCCAGGCTGGCCTTGAACTCAGTTATCCAACTGCCTCAGTCTCCTGAGTGCTGGGATTACAGGCATGTGCCATCAGGCTGTCAACCATATTCCTGACTTTAATGAAACAGTACAGTATATAGCTAGCTAGCATGAAATTTAAGGGTGGTTTTCATTAGTTCAACAAGTGCATTATCTCACATCCTAAAACAAAAAAGTAAATATAATGCTACTAATGAAAAGCTTCTAGGTAGGCATGGTGGTGCACACCTGTAATTCTAGCACTTAGGAGGCTGAGTGAGGCAGGAGGATTTCTGTGGCCACTCAAGGCCAGCCTGGACTACACAGTGAGTTCGTCAGCCTGAACTACATGGTGAAATCCTGTCTCAAAAGAGAAAAACTAGTCAGGGATATAACTCAGCAGCACAGTGTCTGCCTGGCAAGAGTGAGGTCCTGATTTTGATTCCTGGTACCAATTAAAAAAAAGAAAAGAAAAGAAAAAGAAAAACAAAAAGCTTCCCTGAACATGCTAAGTCACAAATTTCAGATTACCCAAGAAAGACAGTCATTTTACTTATGAAAATGCCATTTTGACTAATGAACACATTTAATCTAAGACAAATACCTATTAGATCAAACCCTTGGTTTGAAAAATATCTGTGGTAAGGGTTAGGAAGAAATAAGGGAGGAAGATTATTCGGTTAAAGGGGAGGAAGTTTTCTGTGAGACAGAACAAATATAAATCCCCCATACAGTAGGAACTTGCCTACTCTAAAGCTGTAAAATAGACAAAAAAGGACTATAATTTTATAGTCAATGCTCTACAAATCTTTACTGGGCATCTTCCTTGGACTCAGCAGAAGGAAGAGTAAAATCCAAGGCACAGGACTTCCCCTTGATCTTGGAGAACTCACCCTCACTTGGCTAATTTATACATGAAACGACAGCTCTCCCCAGCAGCAGGCCTCTGCTGGCTCTTTACTGTTTTTTTTTTTAGAAACTTCAACTCCACATTTTCTGCCTTGTCCTAAATCCTTACCGTCATCCTACATGTGCAATGGTCTTCTGAACATCTGCTTGGGGCTTCAGTCACCTCCACAGGACGAACCCACAGCCAGTTTGCATTTCCCTTCTAGAGCCCTCCTTCTTCCATGTCTGTCAGTGACATCAGCACTGTCAGAGACACTCAGAACCCACTGACTCCTCTCTTTCTTTCCATTTTTCTACTTAATCTCCCCCCCATTTTTCTTGCAGAGGGTCTCACCTCATCTTCCCTGTTACTCTGTTGCCTCATACTCACCAAACTTCCATCTCCTGACTATCACAAATGCTGCCCTGCCTCTGTGCTTTTTTGCTCAGATACAGTGCCCCAGTTTGCCCTAACATCCTGCAGTGGTCCTATCGCTTTTCTTTTAGTCAGAATGACAGTTTTAGTTGTTGCCATTGTTTGTCTTTTCTCTGTCAGGGGTCTGTATGACACCCTTTGCTCACTCCTTACCCTTTTTTTTTTTTTCGTCTTTTTGAGACAGGGTCTCGCTATGCAGTTCAGGCTGTTCTTGAGCTCACTTTGTAGCCCAGGCTGGTCTCAAACTTGCAACAATCCTCCTGCCTCAGCCTCCCGAGCACTGGGATTATAGGTGTGAGCCACCACGCCTGGCCCTCCTTACCATTTTATTCACTAGGATCTCATCTGCTCCTCTCAACTGCAACTATCATCCTTAAATTCTAATCCCTCTTCAAATATTCCTACCTGCCTGTTAAACAACTCTCTCTCTCTTCTATCTATATTTTAACAAATTTTATTTAAAGAGAAAAAAGCAAAACAGAAAAAAAGGGTAAAAACAATACAGAATTTCAGAAAAAAAACCAGTAAGAAACCACTAGTTGATAAATTACATATTGTCTTCTTAGACATAGTTGTTCAAGTTACAAAATTAAAGCATACTAAGTGGACATTCAAACAGTGAGGCTGCAAACAGTTCTATTCAATGATCCAATAAAAACTTAGCAACATGGTTATCAATCTTATGCACTTAAAGATAAATGCAGTTATATCATTTAGAGCAATTTCTTTTCCTTCTTTTGCTTTTTAAGTCCATTATCTGTTTAGTTATATCCTGTTTCAGATTGCTCAGTACTTTACTGACTTATTTTGTTGTTGTTATTTACTTTTTAATCACCTTATATTATTCTGTTGCTTTGTTTTTGAGTTTCTCCTCATCCATGCCCCATGGATCAGTTTTGGTGGAGTTGGGAGTTTTTGGGAGGTATTTTGTTACTTTGTTATCTTTTTTTTTTGAAGGTAGCAAAATGCAGCAGAACAAGACAGAGCAAAGCCAACCAAGACAGTACAGTGAAATTGTCACAGAACCTCACAGCAGGTCTCCAGGACAACAGCAATAGGCACAATAGTACATTCTGTTCTCTTCACAATAGCTGTTCTTTCAATCAGGTAGAGCAAAATGGAAGGAAACACTGAACTTATAAAAACAGAATATTGAATAGAGCAATACCATTAATCAAAACTGAGCAAAACATTGATAAAAATATTTGCCTTCAAAGAGATGGTGGAAGGAAATCCCCCTTACTTGCCATACTGCATACGTTCGTTCATCCTCCCAAGAGATACTCAGAACTCCGGCTCTCACTGGCTAGGGTAGGGGGAGGGATATGGATTGATGTTTAATTTTTAGCTCGCGTGCCGGCAGGCCCACAGCCGCTTACCAGGGCGGCAAGCTGGCTGCCTGTTCTCCCAGTGCCCCAAGTTCCAACATGGTGCAGCTCTCTCCTCTCTCTAAACCTAGTTCTTTTGGTGTATTCTTTTCCCTGGTATCATTATTTCCTTAAGCATGAAACTATGGAGTCACACTTGGTTCCTCCCTTTCCCAACACACAGGAATTGTTAATTCCTAACAAATAGGACTTGTTATTAATGTTTATTTACGTAAGAAATTTTTACTTTTTCCTTTCTATCCCACTCACTGTAGATTTTTATTACTCTTCATCTGGATTATTGTAACTTTCCAAACTGCTTAAGCTCCAAAATATTCTCATAGCTACCAACTAATCTCCATAAATAACTGATGCCTTCAGTGGTTCTCTGCAGGCCTGAGAGGGTCACCTTTTCAGTCATCCCCTACTCTCCCACCACCACAGACCCCATAAACTGATGACTCCTCCTTCTCCCAACGGCTGTAAACTTTCTTAGCTTTGAATTTCTGCTCATACCATTCTATAAATAAATACTTCCTGTCTACCCAGTTTTTAAGCCCAGTCAAATTATTCTTTCCATAAAAGCTTTCCTTATTAATTTAGCTAGTCATAGCTTATCCCAAAGATCTCCAATAGCACTTCGAAGCTCCTAGTGCAGTATCAGGTTAACTGGGTTTTAATTCTTAAACTGTAAGGTCTGGAGAATGAATAAATGGTCTATTTCTATTTTTTTCACAGTACAATAGCAAATTCTCAATAAAAACATTAAATTAATAATCTTGAAGAATTGTGAAGGGCAAAGTCATCAGGTAAATAAAGCCACAGTTTACATTTCCACATCATTTTATCACTCTGACATCATTTTGACCTTTGCTGCACATTCTTATGCCTTCTTAGGGTCTCTTATCTAATTTGTCAGTGAAACCTCCAATGAGATTTTTAATTTCACAGGGGTACTTTGTACCTACAAACTCTTTAAAATAAGGTATTAAGTCAAGCATGGTGGTACACTCCTGTAATCCCAGCACCTGGGAGGCTGAGGCAGGCAGACTGTTGTAAGTTTGCAACCAGCCTGGGCTACAAGTGAGCCCAAGGCCAGCCTGAACTGCATAGCGAGACCCTGACTCAAAAAGACCAAGATAAACTAATAAATAATATAATAAAATAAACCTTGGCATTGTGCCCCTACTTATCGCCTGTTGTCCCTTGGCTGTCTGAGGTAAGGCCTCCCTATGTTATCCAGGCCAGCCTTCGAAACCCACCACATACTCCAGGCTGGCCTTCGAAACCCACCACATACTCCAGGCCGGCCTTCTAAACTCACCACATACTCCAGGCCAGCCTTCGAAACCCACCACATACTCCAGGCCAGCCTTGATTTGCAATGACCCTCTTGCCTCAGGCTCCCCAGTTCTACAATTACTGATATGTGCCATCATACCCAACTCTAATCTTTAATTGACCTCTTGTTTCAAGTTTCATGCTGCCTTTCCAACAGTACACTAAAGAATATTTATTCCTTCAACTAACAATGCTCAATATCTACGAAGGCTCAGATTTTGGAAATAAAACACATAAGGTCAGCAAATTCTAAATAAAAGAATGGCCAAAACGAAAGAAGGAAAAACAAAGGCAGGCTTCCATAGAAGAGGGTATATGACAATGAGTTCACCAAAAGATGGAAGAGTCCATAGTTAAAAACTCTTGGTGAAAACTGCTGTTTAGATGATGAGAAAGGAGAAATAGGAGCAAATTGGTTAGAAAAATAAGGAGAGCTTACAGAAAGAGAAGAGCTATTTATGTTAAGAAGGGAATGGTCAAAGTGTCAATGGTCATGCTGCCAAACAATTAAGATTTTATAAATCAGCCCTAGATGTGGTCAGGAAGGGATTACTGAAGACTTCTGAACATAGTTTCCCTAGAGAAACAGGACACAAGCAAAAATGCAGTGGCATTAAGCCACAGCTGCCCCAACATGAGAACCATATCAGCGTTTCCTGAGGCCTGTGACATGCCATGTTGGACCTTGGGGTGCTGGGAAAACAGGCAACTGCCAGCATGCTGCTGGTAAGTGGCTGTGGCCTGGCAAGCCACGTCCGCCCCAGGGCGAGAACCATATGCACGTTTCCTGAGATCCACAACGCGCCATGTTGGACCTTGGGGCGCTGGGAAAACGGACAGCCAGTTCACCCCTCTGGTGGGTGGCTGTAAGCCTACTGGGCGTGGGCTAAGAGTCAAACATCCACTCACCCCACCCCCTCCCGCTAGCAAGTGAGAGCCAGAGATCTGAGCATGTCTTGCAAGTTTTGACTATAGGCAATACAGCAAATAAGGGAGATTTTCTTCTGCCATCTCTTTGAAGGCAAATATTTTTATCCCTGTTTTGTTTGGTTCTGATCAATGGTATTGCTCTATTCGATATTCTGTTTTTATACTTTCGGTATTTCCTTCAATATTGCTCTCTACCTGATTGAAGGAACAACTATTGTGAAGAAAACCAGGTATACTATTGTGCCTATTGCTGTTATCCTGGTAACCTGCCATGAGGTTCTGTACCAGTTTCACTGCACTGCCTCAGTTAGCTATGTCCTGTCTTGTTCTGCTGTATTTTACTACCTTCAAAATAAACAAATAAATAAATAAATAAATAAATTTTAAAAAATGCAGTGGCATTAACAAACAGTAAGAAATAAAATCTGAAAAATCAAATAGACAGATAGAGAAAGACAGGCATTAAAAATCAGCAAGGGAAAAGAAAAAAAAGACATAGGAAATAAGCTACCATTAGGAATGAATATCTGGATCAAAAAAAGCTTTTTTTTCTAATATGTAGGAGTAAATGAGCTATTCAAAAACAGGAAGAAGTACTCCATAAAAAAGGAGGGTACCAGGGTACGGTTTATAGTTTTAAGTTACAGAAAATTTCTCTCTTTATTATAAAGATAAATGACTTTATTTCTCGGGTTAAAAAAACCACTAACTTGACTTGCACTGCTCAAATTTAGAATATTAGAACTGTTACAGTTAGAGTTGAGGGGAGTTATGTTAGTATGTACCTCTACTGCCTGGGCAGTTCTGGTCTCAAATTAGGACCAAAAAGAACAGCACCTCAGCTCAAAAGGAGCATGAGCCTGGTGCATAAAGGGAAGGCCCATCTCCAGAGCAACCTGTCAAGAATGCAAAGCTTGTGACAGACCCATGAAAATGGTTTTATCAACTCATACTTTAGAAGTCTGATTAGTAACTTCAATAACAAGCCCAGCAGACCACCTCTCTTGGATTGAGAACTAAAGTACAATGTATGAGATAAGATAGTTTGAGCCAGGCATGATGGCTCACTTCTGTAATCCCAGAACTTGGGAGGCTGAGGCAGTAGGATTTTGTGAGTTTGAGACCAGCCTGAACTGCATAGTGAGACTATGCAGTTCCTGTCAAAAAAAGACAAAAGAAAGAAAGAAAGAAAGAAAGAAAGAAAGAAAGAAAGAAAGAAAGAAAGAACAATAAGACACTGGTGGATGCAAACAAACTTACCACAGAAACAAGTGTAGGTATTAGGGACATGTGCAGAAACGTTCTGACAGGCAGGACACCTCCAACCACTCTGGCCATCTGTCAAAACAATGAGTAAACCAAATAAATTTTCTTTCAAAAGCACAAGCAGCTCGGTGGCAGAGCATGTGCTTAGCATGCATGTGGCCCTGGGTTCAATCCCCAGGGTTTCCCAAAAGGAAAACACAAATAACTTGAAAATTTAAGGCTGGGGATATGGCGCGGTGGCAGAGGCTTGTCTAGTATATACAAAGCCAGGGGTTCAATCCCTAGAACCACAGAAAAATTTCAAAAATTTTAAAAACTAATTTTAGGCTGGGGGTTTAGCTCAGTGGCCTAAGTGCCTGCTTGGCAAAAGCGAGGTGGTGAGTTCAATCCCCAGCACCAAAAAAACCCCTAATTTTAAACTTAAGTAGGACACAGTAGCCCATGTCTGCCATGCCTGAGATAAGGGGATCAACTGAACCTAAGAGTCTTCAAGAGCAACTCAGAGATGTGAGGCAGCCTGGCTGCAAGGTGTGCCCCTCTATTTAGGGTTGATGCAGCTGATCCGGCTGGCTATGGGCGTCTCCTTCCCCGCTCACTGCTCCCCGTGCATCCCTCCGAGGCTGTGCACTTGGTGAAAGAGGACCATTTCCTCAGTCAAGGGAATATGAATAGCAGCATTCCCTGCTAGAACCTCCAAATATGTTATCAGGAACAGCTTGGGCCATAAGGTGACGTCTTGTCTCAAAAAAAAAACAAACCAAAAGAAACAACCCCTCCCTTTTTATCTATAGAAAACCACACTATTAAAGAAACTGTAGTAATTTCAATGTTAAAGTATCTCAGACATGTAAGAAACAAATTTATAATAGTGAATGCTTTGCTTAAATACCACACTTAGGATTAGATTACATTTATAAGGATTTTCAGATACAGTGAATCAAGTAGATATGTGGTTCATAAGATAAATTATTTAAATACATGCAAGAAAATACAAATGTTTTAGAGATCCACAATTCAAGAAGCATATAATAGTATATTTGAGAAAAGTCCATAGTAAACTATGCAGAAGATATGTGAAAGGCAAAAACCTACTCTACTGAAGGTAAATTAAACAGTTGCTTTGTATAAATTTCTAAAGCAAACTATACAATAAATACAAGCTGTTACTTGGATAAAAGCTATCATTTTCAATAATAATGACCAATTTTATAATACCCTAAATATTTTATCATTGCTATGCTCAGGAGTTTTACTTTAGATCAACAGCTTAACTCTGATCACCTGAAACATGATCAAGGCAACATATTCTCCCTGCAGATAAACTATGTAAAAAGAACTAGTTTTTTTGTTTTTTTTGAGACAGGGTCTTGCTGTGTAGTTCAAGCTAGTCTTAAACTTACTACGTAGCCCATGCTGGCCTCAAACTTGCAGTGTTCCTCCTGCCTCTGCATCCCTAGTGCTGGAATTATAGGAGTTTGCCACGACGCCTGGCCAAAGAAGAATATATATTTTTAAAAGCTATCCTTACAAGTTAAACAAATCATACAGGTGAGAGTAACTACTCAGAAAAGAGAAATAACTGACCTGCTTGAGATGCTGGAGACCTTGCCCATTTCTTGATGCAGTTCAGATGAAATACATGATAACAGCTCTGACAGTTCCACACTGGGGCCGTGACTCGAACCAACTCACAGCACACCATGCACTCATACTTTTCTGTAGTTAGCTGTTCAATTAGAGAACCTGTTTAAAAAACAAAACTACAAGATAAACTCAAAACACAGAAAACCACTCCTCACTTTAGTTAACCAAGGAGCAACAAGTTCTTAGGGAAAAAAATCTGAAGAGAATTGAAAGGCTTGGTAGTAAAGTTGCTATTCAGATGGTGAGGCCAAGAAAGGGCAGGAATGTGCTGAGGTAGAGGACTTAGGAAGGAGATATTTAGTTGGGGATTCTTATAATTCAAGAAACATTCCCAAGAATTTGCCCAGGAAGATACCAAAGTAGCCAAGTGTCCCTCTGACATGGCTTGAGCATCCCTGGGGCACAGTATCATGAGTCTGAATGTACCAAACCCATGAATTTGTCATGGAACTGCAGTGATCAGCTGTAAGAAGCCCAACCTTGGACCAGTTCCAACCACCCATGGGTGATGAGATGGTTCCAGTGGTTGTCCTCAAAGCTTTTTTTATCCTTCTTTAAAGTTTTTGGTCATTCACTAAATAAAGATATGATCGCTACTACCACAGATTCCATGCTAGGGTTGCTAGACTGAAGGAGATGCGGTCCCTGGTTTGAGGAATTCACCATTACTCAGAAAGAACAGTGAACAGCATCATAGGAATCCTCCAGGTTAAACCAGGTGCAGTAGCACATGTCTCTAGTCCTAGCACTAGGGAGGCCAAGGTGCGAGGACCACTTGAGCTCAGGACTTTGAGACCAGCCTAGTCAACACAGTGAGACGTTGTCCAAACCAAGCAAGACCCAAAAAACCTTCCCAAATTTGTTCCTCAAGAAACAACTTCACTCACTTTCAGATTTTTACCTCAAATCAAATGAAGCAGTCTTTCTAGATCATAATATAACCAGGTACTCTCAAGATGGAGGATTGTATTATTTTGAGTACATACTTTTAGCATTTATTCTATAATATTGCTATTTATTTTCAGGTCAAAATAAGTAAAAAACTAAAATAAGCTTAAATACAACATACAAAGCATTGTCCTAAAGTATTTTATATGTATTATTTAATATTAACAGGGCTACAATATATGTACTATTTTATAGGTGAGGAAATTAAGGCTCAAAGTAAAGAGATCACTTCACCAAGATCACATAATTAAAAATGGAAAGGTCAGAATTAAACCACACCACCATCTGACTCAAAAGCTCACTAATTACTCCATAATATTGGCTCTCCTAAGATTACCTTCCGATCAATTTAATATAAAAAAACACAGAACACTTTGAGATTGTTAAGTTCCAGGAGCAGAGACAGGGCCACATCTATGTTACTTAATGTAGTATATTTCCAATGTCTGGAACATACTGGGTGCTCAATAAATACTTGTTGAATTGGGCATGGTGGCACGTTCCTCTACCAAGCACTGGGGAGGCTGAGGCAGGAGGATCACTAGGAGTTCAAGGCCAGCCTGGGCTACATAATGAGTTCAAGCCTGAACTGCACAGTGAGATCTTGTTTCAAAATTTTTTTTTTTTTGTTGAATTAAGGGATTAAGGAATAAATCAGTGATATCTATTTTGCTTTTTAACTTTTTTACTGAAACTCATGAGTTTGATCCCTGGTACCACAAAAAAAAAAAAAAAAAAAGACATACTTTGTGTGGCTAATTAACAGGAAATCTACCTGCTTTGGTAACAGATAAACACATCATAAATTCTATCATGCCAGATGAACTCATCATGCATTCTATCATAAAAGTTAAGAACAAGACTTAGATCTATCTTAAAAGCATAAAAGTTAAGAACAAGACCTAGTTCTGTCTTAAAAGCAAGGTTGTCCTTCTCTGCACAGGTTAACATCTCTGAATAACAACAGAAGATTGCTTTGTTAAATATGTTTTTTTTTTTTTGCAGTGCTGGGGGTCAAAACCAGGGCTTTGTACATCTAGGCACATTATTCACAACTTTGTACATCTAGGTAAATTATTCACAATTATTCCAGAAGTATGTCATTTACTTCTAACACAAAGTTAAATATATATAATACTTTTACATATAATGTTATATATTATAATATTTTTATGTATTATATAATTTTTTTTTGATGCTAGGGATTGACCATAGGACACTAGGCAAGTGCTCGACCACTGAGCTATACCCACAGCCTAAATATATTTTTTACTTGTTTAATGTTACACATAGAAGATTCTGGTGGAGCAAGTAGCAAATTTTCAGAAAGAAGTTTGAGACTGACTGGACAGAATTCTACTTATGGCGAATTCTATAGAAATGTTACTGATCCTTGTAGAACAGAATTGTGTTAGAAGTAAATGACATAGAAAAATAAGAGAAGTGGGCTCTCTGGGATATGAGGCAGGAGATAAGTTCAAGTCCAGCTTGGGCAATTTAGTCACTTAGTGAGAACTTGCCTCAAAATTAAAAATAAATAAATAAGTTAAGAAAGTAGTTGGGGATGTAGCTCAGTGTGAAAGACTTGAGTTTAGTTTCCAATTCCACCCCCACTGCAAATGACCCTCTCATGAGGCATTCCCTGGGCACATTTTAAATTTGCAGCCCACTACCTCAGCATTCTCTACCCTTCTCCCACTTGGCATTTTCCGTAACAACATAAAGACTATGAGAGCCATGTATTTTTACTTATTTTATCTTGTTTACTGTTTAATTCTATACGCAAAATGTACACTCCTTGAGAGCAGAGATTTTTATTATGGTGGCCTGGGACATAGTAGGCACCCAATACTATTTCTTGTTTAAATGACCAACAATAAACCAAAACATAAAAGGTTCCAGAAAGATCACAGAGAGAGAAACAGCATGAATCTTTTACGCTTCCTCTCAGTTTTATCAAAACATGCCTAACATGCAAAGTCTGGTAGTAACCAGAATGGCTCTATGTTGATAAGGTGTCAAGTTTCAGGTTCAAGATTCCCATCTTGCTAGGTCATAGCCCGGTCTTGACCACAGGTTCTTTTTCAATCCCTGTAGCCTTTCCTTATAGAGCTTCCCTATCATTTCTCAGTCACGATTGTGAAACCTCTATGCTTCCAGTTGGACAGAAAAAAAAAAAAAAAAAGAAAATTATGTGATTCCAACTATGTAAAAATGAGCATTAAAAAATTTCTGTAAGAAAATAGAACAAAAAGATAAATCTGATTATATCGAGGTGTGGGAGTAAAAGTAAGTTATCAGAATCTCGGTGTTACTTAATTAAAATTAATGTATGGACTGGGGATATAGCTCAGCAACACAGCACCTGCCTAGGACGTATGAGGTCATGAGTTTGATTCCCAGTACCAGAAAAATAAATAAAATTAAGTTACCTGTTTTCTAAAAAACGCTAATCCAAGCCAGATGTGAAGCATGCCTACAATCTTAGTCTCTGGAAAGCCAAGGCAAGAGGATGGCAAATTCAAACCCAGCCTGATCAATTAGCAACTTGGTGAGCCCCTGTCTTAAAATATAAAACAAACAAACTACATAGCTAAAAAAGGGCTGGAGATGTAGCTCAGTGAAGGTCCTAGGTTTATTTCCTACTACTTCTCCCCTCAAAAGCTAACCCAAGCCAGCTGGGGATTTAGCTCAGCAGGCATAAGCGCCTGCCTTGTAAGCTCAAGGTTGTGAGTTTGATCCCCGGTACAAAAAAACCCAAAAAAACCAAAACCCAACCCACCACAAACCACCCAAACCAGGCTCATGCCTATAATCCCAGCACTGTAGGAAGCTGAGGAGGGAAGAAGATAAAAAGTTCAAGCCCAACCCAGGCAACTTACTGTCTCAAAATAAAAATAAGGCTGGGGATGCAACCCCTATTTTTATGTAAAAACAAAAAACAGGGCTGGGGATATTGCTCAGCTGCACAGCACCTGCCTGGCAAGCGCAAGGTTGTGAGTTCAATTCCTAGTACCAAAAAAAAAAAAAAAAAAAAAGTAAATCAAAAACCGTTAACAACTAATCCAATGTAAGTATGGTCAACATGTTCAACTTAGTGATTATGAAGCATGCCATATCTGTATTTATCTAAATCTAAAGCTTGTGGCAAAACTTATGGTCTAGAAAGGGTTAGAAATCAGCACAGTAGGGAAGAGGGTTTAGCTTTGTAGTGTATGAGGCCACCTGGCAGGTTCGAAGTTGTGAGTTTAATCCTTGGTACCAAAAACAAACAAACAAACAAACAAACACCCCAAAAAACAAAAGACCCAGAAAGACTATGCTAAATAAAAATTGATTTAAAAAAAATCAGCACAGCGATAAAGCAGCAGCTAAAAGCATGGAAAATGACTGAAATTTTCCAATGAGATCTTATCCAATGAGAAAAACAAAGGGCTGAGATAAAACCCAAGGAAACATTACAGAATTAGGAAAAACAAGCCAGGTGTGGTGGTCCATGCCTATAATCCCAACACTTGGGAGGCTGACACAGGTGATCATTGCAAATTTGAGACCAGCCTGGGCTACAAAGTCAGCTCAAGGCTAGCCTGAACTGCACAGTGATACCAGGCAAGAAGAGTCAGAGTTGTCAAAGGAGTCCGAGAAAATCACACTTCAGGAAAGACTCCTTCTGTGTCAAACTCAAAGGGAGGTCTGGGATAATAAGGATTGAAATCCATCTGTCCAACATCAAGTGTGGCAAATAGGAAGCTGTTCATGACATTATCAATAGCTCACTGAATCAAGTAGTGATGAGAGCAGAAGACAGAGAATCAAAATGTGCAGGGAGAAACAGAATGGATAACTCTTGATGAGACTGGAATGGAAGGAGAGCAAACTACTGGGGAAGCCATGCAGCAGGGAAAGTTACCCTTATGAGGGCAGAGCCCACTTGGGAAGAACTTCAGGCTGAGAAACCGGAAGAGGAGATGGGAAAATGTTAGTGAAGGGAAATCTCAAAGAAATTTAAGAGCAAGCATAGAAGTCTGAGTTTGCATAGCAGCAACACAATGTTAAGTACACCTGCCTAATGGTTTCCCTTTCTCAGTGAAGTAGGAAGCAAGACAGTCCACTAAGATTTACAGAGATGAATGTTAGGAAGGTTTGAAAGACTGAAGAATGCCTGGAACAATCTAAGATGAAAATGGGAAGAAAAGCTGATGAATATCACCAAAGGGGAAATGAAGAGTGTTGAAAGCCAACAGAGGCTGGAGACCACTATTCAAAAAACTTTACTTAAGCTGGGCATGGGGGTGCATAACTGTAATTCCAGCACTCTGAGGCTGAACCAGGAAGATTGCAAATTCAAGGCCAGCTTGGAACACAGGGAGACCCTGTCTCAATTTTGAAAATTAGCTGGGCATGGTGCTGCACACCTGTAATTGCAGCACTTGGCAGGCTGAGGCAAGAGGATTGCTATGAGTGTGAGGCCAACCTGGGCTACACAGTGAGTTCAAGGCCAGTCTGAAATATATAATAAGATCTTGCCTCAAAAAATCTTTTTAAACAAGCATTGGAAATATAGCTCAGTATTTAACAAGCATTGGAAATATAGCTTTTTTATTATTTGGGAGGGGTTGTGTGTTTTTGTAATACTGGGTATTAAACCCTGGGTAACCCAGGTTTAATACCCAGTATTACAAAAACACACAACCCCTCCCAAATAATAAAAGAAATCTTCAGTTCAATGCAAGTATGAACTATTTAACAGAACTGCATAGCTACTATGTTCTAGGGGATGTGTTAGGCAGCAAAAATTATAAAAAGAAGTGAAAGATACAGCATCTGCTTTTAATTGGCTTACAGATTAGTGGAGGCAATAACATATAACCTACGAAGCAAATTCTGAAACAGACACACATGAGCGATGCATACGTAAGTGATAAAAGAAATCAATGCTATCTATAATGGTAAGAAAAGTTTCTAAATGTGTCAGTAAACCAGGTTTGTTTTTTTTTTTTTGGTACTGGGAATTTAACTCAGGACCTCATGCTTGCCAGGCAGGTGTTGTGCCAGAGCTAAAGCCCTGGCCAGTAAAACAGCTTTTGAAAGATGAAGAATTCAGTAATAAGCTGAGTGATAGATGTCTACAGAGAGGGAGCTACATGGAGCAGTAGGAAAAGAGAACAATTACAACAGAGGGAACACAATGGTGGAGACCAAGGCAGCAAAAGACTTAGGGCAGAAGCCAGACTCTGCTAGGGATGAGGACCAATAAACAGAAACAGAGGAATGAGAGTTCTAAATGTTTTTGATGTAAATAAAGAAGAAAAGAGGGGTTGGAAGGAAGGGAAGGGAATAGGAAAAAAAAGCAGCAGCAAGATAAATCATGTACAGGTATAAACTCCCTATGATACTATCACTATGCCTATCTAGAATGTACCAATAAAATAAAAAGTTAAAAAAAATATGTTTTAGAAAGACTGCTTTCCGCTAGGCATGGTAATGCATGCCTGTAATGCCAGTGCTAGAGAGGATGAAGTAGCAAGATTGCAAATTTAAGCCCAGTCTGGGCAATTTAGTGACTTAGGGAGACTCTCTTTCAAAAGAACACACAAAATGGGTTGGAGATAGAGCTTAGTGTAAAGGTTCTAGGTTCAATCCCCACTACTGCTAGCTAAATAAAAAAGTAAATACATGGACTGGGAATGTAGCTCAATGCCTAGGTTCTGAGTTCAGTGACCAGTAGCAAATAAAATAATATGAAATAAAATAAAATAAAATAGAAAGGCTGCTATATGACAGTGGTGCAAGACGTCTTGTGAACTGAAATTAAGAGACATGAGATAGTTAGGAACTGCTGCAACTGAGCAGACAAGATGAGGCCAACAAGATGACAGCTGGAACTCCCGGAGGCAGCGCAGATGTTTCCATCCTCTAGCTCTGCTTTTACAACTCAAAAAAATCTTGCAATCAGGTACCTCTACCCCCTATATCTGCAATTCTAAAAGCCCTTACAACATTCCTTGAGAAAAAAATCTATTGGTATTTGCTCATGATATATTTAAAATGAAGTCAGATTTATCTACTGGAAGAACAGCAGAGAGAGAAAACCAGGCAGATGAGTTAAGAGACAGACAGACTTTTCACTGTGGACCGTTTTACACTCTCTGGTTTGTAAACTGTATAGATACATTACTTAAAATTATGTAATTCTATCCCTCTAGATGAGTTTACCTGTATGCGTTTCCATATTCTTTAGCACATGGTTCTGTTTGCCTCGGGGGAAAGGAGAGACCACCGGAGGATCCTGCCTCCTTACAACATTTTTCTCTTGGTCAACTCTTCTGGAAGACTTGTTGATAACTGCCAAATTCTCACTGTCACATGCAGATTGTGTTGCTCTCTCGCTGATACTATCCTTTGGAATGGAAGCCATGTTGTTTCTGGGGCCTGTGTTCACCTGTCGCTGGCCCTCCTGTTTGGGTGGATTCCTGCCTGGTCGTGGCCTGGCCCCTTCCACTTCCCAAGGAGGCCTCTTCTGTGGGTATCTTCTCTGCTCATTTCGTCGGGCCCCATACCCATCCAGTCCTCCTTTTCTACAGGATGCATCTGAGGAGTCAGGGTGAGACACACCCACAGGTTTGATATTTTCAGGTCCCGCATCCTCAGGTTTTGGAGTCATTTTGTTACCCCATTCACATTTGAGTTTCCCCTTAACTTTTGGTCCTCTACCATAGCTGTATACAAACTGTGCTGCTTTTTTGGGTTTTGCTCCCCTGGGATCAGCTCCAATAACTTCTTTTTCACTCTCAGAAGGGCTGTGCTCTCTGAGATTTGTTCCACTTTCTGATCTTGCCACATTTTCTAAGCTAGCTATATCTGAGGTGTGGTCGGTGAGTCCCTGTGCTTTCTTGACTCTGATATGGTGCTTTTCATTCCTCAATTTTTGCCAAGGTTGACACTGAAGGCCATGGTTCTTAAAGGACTTGTTAGAAGCAGAAGACTGGAAAAAAGTCTGCTGACTCTTAGGTTTGCTTCCAGAAGGGTAACTGTACTGATGAATGGTAGAAATGTCATCATAAGGGACCTGCCTGGAAAGGTGACAAGGAGGTGATGTACTGTAATTTCTTCTGCCGATCCTACTAGAATCTAGTCTTCTTTGAGTTCCACAATTTAGACCAGAATTTTTTCTGTCTTGGGGAATGAATTCTGCAGCATCCGTACTGAGTTTAAAAGTACCTAGGACATAGGAAGTAGACATACCAGTAAGGAAATTAACGTGTCACACATGAAGTTCACAAGACTCTTGAGCCATATTCAAAAATTATTTTTCTAAGCACACTGTATAAATTGGGCTCTTGCCTGGCTTGATGGCACACACTTGTAAAAATTCCAGCTATTTGACAAGTGAAGCAGGAGAATCACAAGTTTGAGGCCAACCTAGACAACTTAGAGAAATACAATATCAATCCCCAATATATTACACACACACACACACACACACACACACAGCACACAGAGGCTTTTACTAAGATCTGTGTTTCCAGTGAAGCTGACAGTCTTGGGTGCTTATGGAGGGCTGTTCATCCAATGTCTGTTGGTTACACCAATAGCCATTAACAATTGCTGAGTAAAAAAGGTCATCTGGACCATCAGGAACTATGTATAAATGTATTCACTGTATCAAAATCTTTACCGTCAGCTAACAGTTCAGGGATATCAGTCATCGCATTCCACGGTCTTTTAAAATTCCAAAGTAGTATTGTGCCATATTTAAAGAGCATGCTTTGAAGTTAGCTAAAATGGTTTTTTCTTTTTCTTTTTGAGACAGGGTTTCACTATGCAGTTCAGGCTGACTTTGAGCTCATTTTGCAGCCCAGGCTGGTCTCAAACTCACAACAATCGTCCTGCCTCAGCCTCCTGAGTGGTACGCCACCACGTCTGGCTAAAATGGGTTTAAAAACTGGCCCTCTAATTTATGGTATGAGCTTAGACACATCAGTGGATCACATCCAGCCTTAGTTGCTGCATTATAATAAAAGACAATACTTATTTTAAAGAATTACTGTGAAACTTAAGATCATATATATAGCATATTGAGTACATTAGTTTCCATCTCTTTCCCCTAGGGATATATTTAGGCTTTCTATCATAACCTGTATAATATGCTCTAGAATCTCAAGGGCTCAAAAACTGACCATATTTCCCTTTGACTTACTCATTTTTCTCAAGATAACTGCATTACAGTCAACTAAGTCCCTGAAGATCAAGGACATAATTTGCCTAAAGACATATAGCTAGAAATGAGATAGAAAACGGGAGAGCTAGGACACAAACCTAGGTCTTACTGACTCGAACCCATAACAACACCTAGAATCACCAAGTTTATCACATTTTTCAGACTCTGGCTTAAAATTACAACTTTTGGGCCAGATGCCAGGGCACACAGCTATAATCTCAGCACTTGGGAGGCTCCCTGTCAGTTTGAGGCCAGCCTGAGCTCCACAGTGAGTTCAAGACTACGATCCTGTCTGAAAAAAAACAAAACAAAGCAACAATAAAAAACAAAACAACCCCCCAAAGATGAAACAAAAAGCTAACAGTAAAGTCAGAACAATGGGAAGCATATAGAATATACTATGAGTCAGTATGTAAGCTTCAGTGCACTCAGTGTATCAGCACATGGAAACACGGGCTTACATCTCCTTCCATCACTTACTGTGCCTTTATGTAAGTTATTTAGCTCCACTCCCTCGGTTTCCTTCTTTCTTCTTCCTTTTTTTCTCCCTCCCTCCCTTCCTTCATTACTGGGAATTGAACCCATGGTCTACACACTGAACTACATCTCCAGCCCTTTTTTATTTATTGTTTTTTTTGAGATGAGATCTCACTAAGTTGCTCACATGTTAACTCGTGATCCTCCTGTCTCAGCCTCCCAGAGTGCTGGTATTATGGGTGTGCCATCATGCTAAACTCCAATGTTTTTCATTTGTGAGGGAGGCAGTAACAATTTCTTCATCAAAAAGTAGCTATTAAGACCACAGTAAGTCAGTAACAATTAAGTAGTACAATATTACTTTACTATTGCTGTTAGAACTACAGACTACCTGAAACACACAGACTCAAATACAGATGGGCATAGTGTAGAGCCTGAGAGTTTCAGGTTTAATAATAAAGCCCAACATTTATCAGGTACCTAACACATGTCAAGCACTATTCTAAATACTTTACACATTCACTTAATCTTTACATATTCCTGATAAGAAATGTGCCCAAGGCCACAAAGGTATTCCAAAACAGACTCAGAATTCCAATTCAGATTGTATGGCATGGGAGACTAAGCTCCTCCACCGCACTGCACCACACTGCACTGCACTGCCAGAGGCTAGACAGCAGGTACCACAGAATCACAATAAAGAATTAAACAAGATTATACAGGTAACCTCTCATTCAGTGTAGGATTTGCCCTGAACATTTTCACATAGACAGAGCTGGGTGGGGGTGGCTCATAAAATGACAAGAGGATTAGATAAACTCAGAAGGCAGCAAAGGAGTTTGGAAATAACGTAATTCAAAGGGGGAAGTGGCTAAACTGGACCAAGTGGTGCTGTGTAGTTCTCTCTTGAAGAAGCGAGGCTGTAGACAGGAGCAGAAACAAGGTCAATAAAGTTATCCAGAACAGCTTGGTAAAGGATAGGAAGCGCGTTTCATGTTGAGCAGTAATGAATGGATCCAGGTAGGTTTGCATTTAACCACATACAGTTTATGTTATGGACATAAGGTGTAATAGACAAAGCCCTTAAGGGGCAGGGGGCAGAGGGAGAGAGTGTATAAAAAGAACTAAGATGTGTTATGTACAAGTACCAACTCCCCACAATGAATGTAATCATCATGCACTGCAAATATGGACTAATAAAAATAGAAATACTTTAAACAGTCATGAGGAAGGGGGAAAGGCTATAGTAATCAGGAAACCAGACCATAGCAAAAATACAGGAACACTTCTCATTACTTTAAGTGAAGTTAGTGAACAGGACGTCTGCTCATCAAGATACAAACAGCATCCAAGATCCAGGATTAACAACTGGATGGCAGGTTATCCAACAAGTGAGTGGAAGAGAACAAGGGGAAATCCAACTAGTAGATTATGCAGCCCAGAGACAAACATGGCAATGGGAAGTCTGTTCCTGGGGTAGTGGGGAGAGTCCTCTTGCCATTTAAGGATCTCAAATAAGGGGGTGGGTTCTGGGAGACCGAGGCAGAAAGATAACAAGTTCACACCCATCTGGACAACTTAACAATTTAGCAAAACCTTGCTTCAAAAATAAAATGGGCTCAGAATGTGGCTGTGTGATTCAATCCCCAGTACAGAAAAGACAAAGGTGCAGGTGAACTAGAGATGATGCTAAAAATGGGTGGTGAAAAGCATCTAAAAAATGAAGTAAGCCTAGCGAGGCATGTCTGTAATTCCAGCACTTGGAAGGCTGAGGCAGGAGAATCACCATGAGTTCTAGGCCAGCCTGGGCTACATGGCGAGTTCAAAGCTGGTCCAAACTACATAGTGAGACCCTGTCTCAACAAACAAACCCACCCTACCAAACAACCCCCCCCCCGAAACAAACATAAAATAAGACTATACTGATGATAGTAAAGGAAACCATTGCTTCTTGAAACGTTTGGTTCATTTTTATATTTATGTAAGTGTGTAGACAGATCACGAAGCAAAATTTTCCTTCTGATCGCTGTCCACAAAGCTTGGAAAACACGAATCTACCTTATGCCCTGAAGGAAATGCAAATGGATATTGTATTAACAATCAAATGAGGCTATCTCTAAACACAGAGACAACCTCAGGAGGGGAAGTGTGCCAACAATTATGGAATTCCTTTACAGGTATTAATTTATTTATTCGCAACTGACAGATGAGTAAACTAAGACCAGATCAGTTTGTAGCAGGCTGAGATTCTAAACCACTGGTATTCCACTCTCGCGGTACGGCCACCACTCCATAAAATACAAACACACCCCACACACAACGTGCAAACCAGATGGAACAGTGAGCCCGGCACCGCAGCCATCACCGTCAGCGACTCGGCCGACGCCTCGGTCGGAGGTCAGCGCGATGTGCCCAAGGAAGCCCGGGATGAACCCTGGAAGGGCGGGGCACCCACATCGACTCGCTGGCCCCGGGACAAGGCCGCCGTCCTCGACAACCCTGCTGGCGGGCTTTACCACCCGGCCTGTGATGGTGGAACTCTCAGAATGTGCGCTTGCGTGGCTTGGCCCTTCCGAGGCACTATCCCCCACTCTAGCAAGGGCCACTCTCGCGATATAAATAGCTGGAGCCCTAGGATTTCGTCACTGATCAAACTGCTGGTCCCTGAGAAAGGCCCGTCTCAAGCGGGCCAGGACAGTACCTGAGACCGGAGGCGCCTCCGCCATCCCGCGCCGCAGCACCTAAAAGGAGTCAGCCAGCCAGCCAAGCGTGCTCTGTCACCGGATCACGTGTCCCGGACTTCCGGCAGCGCCAAGAGAAATTCGCATCTGCGCGCCAGGTACAAGGCCACGAAGGTTTTGCAGCCAACTGTATTGTGCGGCGCATCAGTGACGTCAAAAAGACGCGCCAGTCGGAAAGAGGAGACAAATAGCTGGAGGCGATGAGTCGCTGGGAGGAGGCTGGGAATTGTGTAATCCAACGCTTTAGTTTTCTCTTCTGTTCTTTTCTTTCTCCTCTTCCCTTTCTCTCTCTCTCTCTCTCTCTCTCTCTCTCTCTCTCTCTCTCTCTCTCTCTCTCTCTCTCTCCCTCCCCCTCCCTCCCTCCCTCCTCTCCCCCCACCTCTCTCGCCACTACGCCCCTGGCTTTGGGCTACTTACGTATTTTTAAACTCCAAGTCTGTACAGTCCTAAAGAAGTTGGTATCTGAACTCAAATAGCCCCCAGGCAGGGGAGATAGGGCCGTCAAAACAAAAGATTAAGGGCTAATGCAGTACACAAGGAGCTCTTGCAAAGGAGAATATAGAAAGTCACATATTAATGTCGGGAGTGGTGGTGGACGCCTATAATATTACCACTAGGGAGGCTGAGGCATGAGGATCGCCACTAGTTCGAAGTCAGCCTGGGCTACATGAGTTCAGGGTCAACCTGTGTTACTTGAGATAGTTTTACTAAATTACCCAGGCTGGCCGCAAACTTTCGATCCTCCTGCCTCAACCCCTGAGAAGCTGGGATTACTGGAAGTTGCATGCCCAAGGTACTGTATATTGGGGATTTTAACTTGCCTCAATCCAGTATTTCAGGGAATCCTTTAAGAATTCATTATGTTTGAAAAATTGACCTAGACCTTGCTTTCCAGAGCTTAGTTGCCTTAAGACCCTTGCTGCTGTAAAATTTTGTGAGATAACCTGAAGACCTTTGCTGCTGTGGAATTTTGTGATTCTCTGCTGACTTCTTTGTAATGCAGCATGCCTCACACTATTCAAAGTTACAGGATTCTCCTTTAATTTTCTATAAAGCACAGCAAAGACCGAAGTGTAACATTTAACACGATTTAATGAAGGCTTGAAGATACAAAGGCCAATGAAGACAGCAATTTACATCTGACACTAAAATTGACCATCTTAAGAGCCCAAACAATCTTAAGCTTTTGTCTAAACCAGAAATCCTACATCTGGCAGAGCAAGGGTTTGTCATCAATGGAAATCTCCAGAATTTTCTCATCTCTCTACCATGAACCTAGAGAGTAAAAATATCCTTTTCTACATCTCCCCATTCATCTAAGGCTTTCCCGAAGCGACTTGACAGTGAGAACATCCATTTTCTTCAGGAAGAACTCAGACTTCCACTCACCGTTATGCTCCATGGTTTAAACATAACAATCATGATTGATGGAATATTTTCCAGGGTCTGACTTACTTAATTTTAACCAATACCATAAGTAGGAGACTAAAAATCAGTTAACAAAGTGTTGCACTAGCCAGGTATGGTGGTGCACACCTGTCAGTCCAGCACTTGGGAAGTTGAGGCAGGAAGATCACTGAGAGTTTGAGGCCAGCCTAGGATACATTTCCAAATTAACAAGTGTGATGTGTTTTTCTCTAATTACTGTCTTGGTTGCTTTTCTCTTGTTGCTAGAACAAGATATCTGACACCCAAAGTGAAGGAAGGAAAGGTTTACTTAGCTCACTGTTTATGGAGGTTTCAGTCCATAATCAGCTGGTGCCAAGGCAGGAAACACTTTAGGGCAGAAACCAGCCAAAGCAGGTAGAACAAAGTGGGGGGTGTCAAGCCTCTTTTCCTCCTTACATTGTATGCAGGCCACCCCGCCTCAGGGCAGATGCAGCACTCACAAGATCTCTGTGCCCTCCTCTTGCACAGGCTCAGGATATTTTATAAAGAAAGGATCCTGACTCCCTGCTGCTAAAGGCCTCAAGTTGACACAATGTATCAACCATAACAATTACTAATGACTTTGAACATTTCTTGATGGTCTTTTGGATTTCTTCTTTTTAGTTGCTTATCTATATCCAATTCTTTCTTTTAGAGTGGGTTTGTTTTTAGATAGGATTTATGTTGCCCAAGGTAGTCTCAAATTCCTGGGCTGAAGTGATCTTACTGCCTCAGCCTCATGGGTAACTGGGACCATAGGCATGTGCCACCATGCCTGGTTTAATTTTGTTCTATGAGGAACATAAATTTTTAAAACTGAAAAGCAATAAATTCAGAAATGGCACACTGAAGAAACTACTGATTATTTTCATAACTTGAAATACATGGGTATAAGCATGGACATAGTCTACCTTTCCTACACAACCAACACTTTACAAAACATAACAAAACTCATGACAAGTAGTCGAAGCAGTGCTCAGAGGGAATTTTGTTTTGTTTGACTACATAGGGTTTCACTATGTAGTCCAGGCTTAACTGTATCCCAGGTTGGCATGGGCTCACTATACATTTGTTAAGATTATAGAACATACAGCACCAAAAACTAATCCTAATGTGAACTATGGACTGTGGGTGATAATGTGTCAATGTAGGTGCAATGATTTTATCAAATACACCACAACTGTGGTGTTGGAAGTTGATAGTGGAAGAGATTGTGCATAATATGGAAATTTTCTGCACTTTCTATTCACTTTGGCTGTGAAATTGTTCTAAAAAAATTCCGGTTTATTCAAATTTTAACCCTTTGGCTGGGTTCTTGTCCTGAGGGCAACGAAGTTTGAGATGATAGGATGCCAGGACACAGCAAGCAATGGGAAACACCAGGGTGTATAAAAAAAAACATCAAGGAAGGCTCCTGCGCCAGGAGGGGCTCCACAAGATGGACAGCCTTGGACGTTTAAGTCCAGGGACTTTTATGTAGTCTTTGGCATGAAAATGCTGCCAGGCTTTTGAAGTCTGGAAAGTAGGCTATGATATTTCTTTGTTCCTTGTATTCTAGACCTTTGAGCCTTCTAGAGACTTGTCCTTTGTCCATTGTATTCCAATTTCCCACGGTTTGTCCTTAGCTCATTTAAATTGTGGCCTTCAGTTTATTCACTTAATTTACTCAGTTTATTCAGTTTAATTCTGGGCCTTTTTATCCTAATTTGCCTATCTTCCCCCTGTCTCCTGGTCTCAAAATCAATAACCTAACCTTTCATCTTAATCCAGAAAAAAGAAGAAAGCAAACTAAACCAAAGCAAACAAATAATAGAGATTAGACTAGAAATTAATGATGCAGGAAAGAAAAATTAACAGTTCACTGAACAAAAGCAAAAACTGACAAACATAGTTAGCTGGACTGACCAAGAAAAAGGAAAAAATTCAACTTACTAAAAGTAGGGAAAAAAGAGGGGGGTATTACTGTTAATCTTAAAAAAATAAAAAGAATCAAAAGGAAATACTATGAACAACCATATGCCAACAAATTAGATTACTTAGATGCAGTGGACAAATTCCAAGTAAGACACAAATTACTAAAGTGGACTCAAGAACAAACACAATGTTTGAATAGACCTGGAAAAAGTAGAAATTAAATTGGTAACCAAAAAATTTCTTACAAAGCAAAGTCTAAGCCTAGATTTAATTGGCAAATTCTACCATTTGTTCAAAGAATGACCACCAATCCTTCAAGAACTCAGAGAAAGGAAGGAATAGTTTGTAACTCAGTCCAGAGATAAGAATCTCTGCCTTAGGGCAATCACTGCCTACTCCTAAACTGGAGAAGTTGCCTGGCAAAAGCCTAGATTGTTGTCCATGAAAAACAAGTTCAGCTGATCAGGTACTGAGGGCAGCAGTTATTAACTATGATTACACAATAAAATCTGCCTATGTGGGGGACTTTTAAAAACCCAAATGCTCACAGTGTATCCAGATATGTCTGTGTCTGTCTGTCCATGTCTGAGTGTCTGTATGTTTATGTCTGTCTACAGAGGTAAAACCCAGGCATCACTATCTGTTTGAGACAAGGTCTTACTTTGTAGTTCAAGATGTCTTTGAAATCACTATGTAGCCCAGACTGGCACTGAACTTACAGAGGTCCTCCTGCCTCAGCCTCCCAAATGCTGGGATTACCAGTTTTTGCCATCATACTCCAGTAGCATCAGTAATTTTTTTTTTTTGGTATGGGGAATCAGGGTCTCACCCTTGCCAGACAGAAATTGTGCCACTTAGCTATTTCATTATTTTAAAAATAATGATGTAGCCCCACACCATTATTTTAAAAACTCTTTAGGTGATATAACTCTATAAAAGGAAAAAGCTAAGATATATGGGTGATAGAAGTAAAAATGCCAAACTTACTCCCTGTTGAATCATTCCGATCTCCGTCCCCAAACTCACAGGGCTGACAGATTAAAACATAAGACCCACTTGCACTCCATTCTGTGTCTAATGGCTAACCAGCGATAGGTGTCTAGTGATGGCTATAGGAATGATCAGAGGCTTTGGGGTCCCTGGGGCTTTGCCCCACAGGCCTCAATCTTTCCACTTTCCTTACATTCACTAGCACTAAAACAGATCAGGGCCTGGTCTTTGGCCCAAAACTGGAAGAACTACCAGAGTGGTAGAGTACACAGTGGATATGAGGGGACCAGAAGCAGAACAATTAGAGCATAAAGCTGCAGAGCAGGACATGAATGGAGAGGCTAGAGAGGAATTGTTCAAGACTCTTAGTAGCAAGTGACAGAAGCTCCAACTAATGTAAGCTAGAAAACAGGGTTTATTGGTAAAATCCTCAGCCCTTAGCCTGAAAGGAAGAGATGCAGAGACTTATGGCATTCTGGAACTCTCAGATCAGAATTTACAGCTCAGTGCCATGAGGATTCTTTCAATCTGTCTTTCATCCTGGCTCCTCACTACCCTTCTCTCAAGCTTCTCATACTGGCAGTTGAAAAAAAAAAAAAGCATCTTCTCTACTTTCTATTGAGGGATGAACTAATAGCACAGCCTAGCAACATGCATACTCCTTATAGAAGAGTAAGGACAGGGCTGCCCCTACTGGCATTCTCACAATAATCACATGGCTGGAGTGGGAAAGCAGTTGCCTGAAAGAGAAGGTTGTTCTGAAAAAAAGTAATCAACAAACCATTACAGATAGGCAGGGGCCAGGTCATAAGCACTTTTTAATGTCCTCCTGGAGATGTCAGGGAACTATTTAAGATTTTAAGTCAGACTTGCATTTTGGAAAGAATAGTTGTTTGTGATGAATGGATGTAAGAGGGCACAATACCTGTAATTCTAGCTAGTTGGGAAGCTGAGGCAGACAAATCACAAATTGAAGGCCAGCCTGGACAACTTAGTAAGATCATGTCTCAAAGGGCAGGAGGAAGAGGTCAAGTCTAGTGACAATTACAGGTGAAATCATGGATGTGGGATTTCTCAGAGAATATAGGTTAGAACTTTAATAGAAGAAACCCTAAAGGGGCTGAGTGAGAATGAGGAGTCCACTGGTGAGAAAGTGGTCACAGAAATGGAAAAACCAGGAAAATTCAGAGATGCCAACAAAAATTTCAAGAAAGTAACGAGTCAGGAATGGTGATTCACGCCTATAATCTCAGCATTGGGGAGGTTGAGGCAGAAAGACCACCATGAGTTTGAGGCCAGCCTAGGCTACATAATGAGTTCAAGGCCAGCTTGAACTATATAGTGAGACCCTGTCTTGAAACACACACACACACCCTGCCAAAAAAAAAGTAATGTGAAGCAAGGCATGGGGATGTAGTTCCAGCTACTCAGCCACTTGAGAGCCTGAGACAGAAGGATGGCTTGAGCCCAGTAGTCTGGCTGGGCAGCATGGAGACCCTCACTGTCTTAAAAAAGAAAAATCCAGGCATGGTGATGCATGCATGTAATCCTAGAACTGGAAGGCTGAAGGAGGAGGATTGCTAGGAGTTTGAGAGTAGTCTAGGCTACATACAGAGTTCAAGGCCAAATGGAAATACATAGTGAGACTGTTTGCAAAAGCAAAGGTAAGGCAGCAATGATGAATACTGTAATGTCTGCTTCCACTGGAAGGTTTCTAGAGAGGGTGAAGTCTGTGAGGGTGGGGAAAGGGCTATATAATGTATCCCCACCTGTAAGAAGACAGGAACTGTGATTGTTCTTGGTATTTGCTAGGCTGGTACAGAGACTCCTACAGGCTTAGTGTTCAACAAATGCTCACTTGGCCTCCTGTGCAGACATGTGAGAGGCACCCTGCCAGGCAGGAGGGGGATGCTGGCAAGTGGCTGAGTGAGAAAGGGTAAGATCATTAAAGAACCCTGAAGTCAGGTAATGGTTTGGACTTTGTGTTGCCCTCCACAAACCTCGCAAAAAAGAGCGAAGCTCCTACTTTCAAAAATTGTTAATAATTCCTTATAGGAAACCAGTACATTGCAGTTAACACAGTGCTTATGCTCATTACCTCAGTGATTCATCACAAAACCCCCGAAAGCTAAGCAGTTTTACTAGTAAGGAAGTACGTGTTTATTGAAGTAGACTACTTAGCAGCTAGTAGATGTAGATAGAACTCAGCGCCCAAGCCCAGGCGTTTCCTCTTTTTCCAGAGACAAGGTCTTGGTATGCAGTTTGGGCTGGCCTTGAATTCATTTTGTAGCTTGGACTGGCCTCAAACTTGTAGGAATCCTTGCCCCAGCCTCCTGAGGCTGGGATTATAGTTGTTATGTCACCATGCCTGGCAAACTCAGATACTTTTTTTTTTTGGTACTAAAGAGTGAGAACAGGGCCTTCTCACTGAGTCAATCCTTTTAAAGTTTCTTTTATTTTAAAACAGGGTTTTGTTGGGTGTGGTGGCAAATGCCTGTAATCCCTATACTTTGGGAAGCTTAGGCAGGAGGATCACTGTGAGTGGAAAACATGAGACCTTGTCTCACCAAACCAAACCAAACCAAACCAAACCAGTGTTATGGCTTGTATCCAGATGTCACCCCAAGCCTCAAGTAGTCATAGGTGGAGTTCTTCGGACGTGACTGATTTAGGGTTTGTGCTGCTGGGATCATGATGCCAAGACTGATTCACAGTGTGATTAAGGGCCTAAGTGCTGTCTGCCCTAGGGTAAAATATAAAAGACAGAGAGCTGTGATCCTCACTTTTCTGTTGTCCCTTTTGCTTGTTGCCTTCTACCTGCCATGAGCTGTTTCTCCTCTGCAGGGCCCCTCTGACAGGCAGCCAACAGATTATAGACTGAAACTTCTACAAACTGTGAACCAAAATAAACTTCTCCTCCTTTAACTTTGGGTGTTGGGTATTTTGACTCAGCAATAAGAAAAGTAACCAAGACAGAGAGTATTACTAAGTTGCCCAGGCTGGAGTCAAACTGTAATCCCGCATATTTAGCTTGCCTGGTCTCAGATCACATGTGTGTACCACCACCCAGACTACTTACCCCTTCCTCTATAGCACAACGCTACTGGTTAAATTTGGTTTATGTTTTTTTTTTTTCCTCTTTTTGAGACAGGGTCTCGCTATGCAGTTCAGGCTGGCCTTGAACTCACTTTGTAGCCCAGGCTGGTCTTGAACTCACAATGATCCTCCTGCCTCAGCCTAAATTCGGTTTTTGTAGTGGAAGTTTTAGGCTGAAGTGATATTAAAGTATATCCTTTTGAAAAATATTTATTGAGTATAAATAAATGTCCTATACATTAAATATCAAGAAATATTATTGATTACAAGTCAGACTGTAATACTGAAGAAACCATAGAATTAAAATGCTCACTCATGATACAGCAGTGACAATTCCATTCCAATACTGGACACAGTAATTGCTCACAAGACACCACAAAACCTATCAAAATTCTATCATTAAGCCACCTATAATACCACAATAGAAAATGGTATTAAAACACAGTATGAACAGTCTCAAAACCTCATCTTCTGTATTATCAATTTATGAAGGTCACATTGAAACTGCAGTTATACTGTCATAGAACTTCTTAAAGATTCTTGTCTCCTTGATTTTATTTCAGTTGTTAATGAATGAAAACAAGTCAAAGTCAAAGATTCTTTTAAGTTAGTCTTTCATAAGAGAAAAAGAATCAAATTTTAGTACAAAGAAAACTTCCCCCAAGCAATGAGTTTCTTAATGGAAAAAAGAAAGAGCTATATAATTAACCTTTCCTTCAAAGAAAGGAAAGAAACCAAAATCTGTTGCAAATTTGGAAATATTTCCTAGTCTCAGAGTATGTGTGTATTTTACATGATGTACTTGAATGATGCAAGTCTATGAAGCAGGGATCTGTGGCAATCCGAATTCATCCACCAGGACTCCATCCTGTGAAAAGGAATCAATGTTTAGTGCAACTATTTTTTACTTGATTAAAAAGTTATAGGAGTTGGGGATGTAGCTGGTAGAGCTCTAAGGCCCTTAGTTTAATCCTCAACACTGAAATGCAAATACATTTAGTAGTCACAAGTAATTCCCAATCAATCAATTTAATCAATCAAAACCAAAATCCCACTCAAAAGATAATGAACTTTATCATGAAAGGTAAAGGGAGACACAATGAATCTGGAAACAAGAGAATCAAAAGAGCAATCCTTTGCAGGGTAAAAGAAGAGCAAAAGTTGAAGAATGAGATATGTAAAGAGAAATCTGAACAGGAAAAGAAGCCAGGCATAGTGGCATGCACCTATGGTGCCAGCTGTCAGGGAACCTGGGGCAGGATGCTCCCTCGAGCCTGGCAACTTGAGATTAGCCTGGGCAACATAATGACACCCTAGCTCAAAAACAAAAATATAAAAACAAAACAGAGAAAAAGGAGGTTGGAAGGGTCAAGGAGGAAAGGCTGAGGAGTTACTCCATCCCTCTAGATTCATATTTTCACTATGATCTTTAATAAGGACAAATACCTTTTTCAGTCTTTGAATCCTGGAAAGGGCAATGCTGTAGAATAGGCAATTCCAAATCATGCTTTACTACAAAATCATAGGCAGTGACACCACTATTAATTAAGAAAACTTATCTCCTTAGCACCTTTATCTTGAAAATCTGTGACCTCCTAAAAGTAGAAATGACAAAGATGCTTGAGGGATTTGTTACTAAAGAATTAAAAGGTAAGCTGTAGAGCTGCTGATGTGGCTCAGTGGTACAGTACTGGCATAAGGCCTGGGGCTCAATTTCCAACACTGGAAAAAGTTTATTTCAGGAATGCTGAAAAAAGCAACCTGTGTATGTGTGTGACTGTGTGTGTGTGTGTGTGTGTGTGAGAGAGAGAGAGAGAGAGAGAGAGAGAGAGAGAGAGAGAGAGAGAGAGGCAACCTGTGCCCCTGGAATCTTGAAACAGCCACACAGCAGGGGTGGTGCAGGGGTGGTGGTAGTGGTGGAATGAGGCAGTGGAGAGAAGCAAAACTCTCCCAGGCTCAAAGGAGAAGAAAGAAACATAATAGAGGCTGCACAATCCCAGAAACCATTAATGGACAGGGGAAACATGAGATGTGAGAGAAGCTATAAATTCCTAATTTGCTTAAAATCACAGTGCCAGATGAGATGGTGCATGCCTGTAATCCCAGCATTCAGGAGGCTGAGGCAGGAAGATTGCAGTGAGTTTGGGGCCAGCCTGGACTACAAAGCAAAACTGTGTCTCAAAAACCAAAAATAAGTGAATAAAAATAAAATAAGCTTAAAAAAGAATTGCACAGTGAATAAAGGCAGCAAACAGGACAGGCTCCCACTCAAATATTCTGCCAACTATATTGTGCATATTCAATGTACATATCAAGAGATTAGGCAGCCACCAGGGCTAAACATTCAGTGGCACCAGGAAAAGAATGACACATTATTCTAGCAACTAATATGGAGTAAACGAAATTTTATAAGCAGCAGAATCCACTTATAATAGTCCCAACATATAGATCTGGACAGAGCTCTTACTCATTCTGTTTTTTGACACAGGGTTGGCTATGTAGTTTAGGCTGGCCTTGAGCTATGGAGCCCAGACCATCCTCAAACTCACAGCAATCTTTTTGCCTCAGCCTCCTGAGTGCTGGGACTCTAGGGATGTGCCACTGTGCTCAGCTTGGATAGGACTTTGAGTTTGCAAAGTCCTTTACATACATCATCTGAGCTGCCGGTACAATTATGTGAAATACCCGTGGTGATCTGCATCTGACACATGTGAAGACAGAAAAGCTCCAAACAGCTAAGTGATGCCATAGTTCCAGAGTTTAAAGTCTTTCTACAATAAGGTTTGTGTGTCTTTGAGACAGGGTGCTGGCCTTGCACTCACTCTGTCACCAAGGCTGCCTTAAACTTGTGGTGACCCTCTTGCCTGTGCCTCCCAAGTACTGGAATTATAATCATGTGCCACCACACTCAGCTCCACATTAAGTTTTACACTTAAATCACTAGTTCCTAGTTTTTAAAATATCCACCCAATAATTAGATAATGAATCTGAAGAGCAGGACTTTCTTTTGCACTGCCATCCTGCAAGGCACATGCACGTGCTACTGATGCTTTCCCAAGAAATGTCTAAAATCTGTAAATGGCACCCAGTGCCAGCTCACAAGGGTCATTATATATACATTATAAAAATCATCATTGTAGAAAGCCATCCCTGAATCTCAGTGACTCTTTTCATACAGCCGGTTCCATCATCTAAAACAAGAAAAAACTGAGCTTCCAAAGGCTTCCAAAATTGCCGGGTGTGGTGGCGCACACCTGTGATCCCAATACTTGGGAAGCTGAAGCAGGAGGATTGCTGCAAGGTCAAGACCAGTCTGGGCTACAAAGTGAGCTCAAGGCCGGCCTGAACTGCATAGTGAGACCTGTCTCAAAAAGATAAAAACAAAACAAAACAAAACAAAAACCAAAGTCTCCCAAAATAATGCCCAGGACTGACTTTCCTGTTCTAACATAAGACTACCTTTTAGATTCTCCTAACATAAGACTGGTGGGCATAAAATCTTCACCAAGTTGTACAGAAATAGAAGCAGAAAAGGTGCTCACCTTGTTTTTAGTGTCAGTGGGAACACCTTCTGGTATTGCAGGAGCAGATGCTGCTTCATCCAAGTAAGAACTATCTTCATCAGCCAGAAGCTCATCACCCAGGGCATCCAACTCTGAAATTAAAATGGTCAACTGTAGTGGTTTAGATATAAACTGTCTCCCAAAAGCCTATCTGTCCAGAAGTGGAGCTTTTGGAAGGCAAGTGATTCTTGCGGCACTATACTCATCAGTAGATTAACCCATTGATAAAATCATAGCTGGCTGTGCTGTTAGGAGGTGGGGCCTGTGTACAGTTGGGCCACAGGAGTATCACTTGGAAGGGTGTTCTTGTCCCAGGCTCCTCTATTTTTTTCTCTCTTTACTTTCTGCCAGTGCCACATACCCTCCTTCATGGCCTTCTACCCTGATGCTTCTGCCTTGGAACTAGCCAAGCATGGACGGAATCCTCCAAAACCATGAGCCAAAATACATTTCTCCAATAAACTTTTAAGTTTCAGGTATTTTGCTCTGGTGATGAGAACATAACTAATGTGCCAACACTGCAAAAAATATATAAGCAAGAAAACTGGCAGACAATAGTAAGAAAATTAGCCAGATTATTTCTACTAAAATATAAACAAATACAAAGGGGAAAGGATAAACTTTTATTTTCAAAATTAAAAATGATCATTTAAGAAAATTTCAAGATGCATAAAATCTATAATCTCAGCACTTGGGAGCCAGGGCAGGAGCACTGCTGCAAGTTTGAGGCCAGCCTGGGCTACATAATGAGTTCAAAGCAAGCCTGAACTATATAGTGAGATACTGTCTCAAAATCAAAGCCAAAACCAAATCAGTCAGGTGTATAGGGTCTTGGTCTTGATGAGATTATGGTTGTGAGTTAGCCAATTCAAACCTGAAAATTTTTACCCTAAGAGCTGGCTGGCCATAGTGGTGCATGTCTGTAATCCCCCGACTTGGGAGGCTAGGACAGGAGGACTGCTGATTTTGAGGCCAGCCTGGGCAATATAAGTTCAAGGCCAGCCTCAATTATAAACCAAGACCCTGTCTCAATCAAGCAAGCAAGCAATCAGTCAATTGAATTCTCTTTCATTACTGATGGACTTGAAAAAAATCTTTGCATGAAATCAGGCTGTGGGAATAACTCCACAGGTTCTTCAACTTCAGTACTTGAGAAGACCATGTATTTGGACCTCATTATGGAGAGCTGTTGAAAAGATTATAAGAACACAGTTTAGAAGAAGAGTTAAGTAATCAATCTCCTCTTGTATTGATGTGCTAGTCTATAGTAATCATCTAAGAAGTACTGAACATATTGTAAGAGAGTTCATTACCTACAGGGGCTTAATCATAGAGCTGGTGGTGTCTGGAAAAGGTAATGGCCTTTCATTTGAAAGAAGCATAGCAGAGCTTAATACAAGGTAAAATTGCTGGAGTAAATGAAAAACAAGAGAAATTCTCACAGAATGTAGAGGAAAAGACCAAAGAAATTAAGATGAGAAAAAGAGATGTAGAAAGCCTGTCCAGGAAATACAATCTATGCCTAATAGGAATACCTGAAACAGAGGAAAAAGCAAATTAACCTGAACTAATTGGAGATAACTTTCCAGAGTTGAAGAATGAAGTAGGCTTGCACATGAAGAAGGCTAAGACACCTTTAAAACTCAATGAGAGGAAAACAACACCTACTTATATCCTTGACACATTTTTCAATTTCAAGGATGAAGGTATCACACAGAGAAAGCAGGTTACCTATAAAGGGGCAAAAGTCTGACTTCAGACTTTTCTCTTGCAATGCTAAACACCAGAAGACAATGAAATGACATATGCAGGGCTGGGGATTTAGCTCAGGAGCATAAGCGCCTGCCTTATAAGCACGCGGTCATGAGTTCAATCCCCAGTAGCAATAAAAAAAAAAAAAAAAAAAGAAATGACATGCAGAGTTTTAAGGATAAATAATTTTGAGCCAAGAAGTATTTACTCTGCCAAGTTAGTATTTGTGTATGAAGGCAACTGGAAAACATTCTCAGATACCTAGGGGTTAAAAAAGCCTATCAACCAAGAACCGTCTCTAAAAATTTTGCTACATGATTTGCTACAGCCAACAGAAATACTGAACTGGGAAAACCAGTAATACCAGTAACCCCTCCTCATCCTTCAGGCCCCATGCCTATGCTTTAGTGCTAAGTGGGTTTGATTCAAATGCTAGGGGGATTCCTTTAAGTTAGATTATTGTGTTCCTAGTAATCCAAGTGTGTTCTTATAATTAATTACTTGATGCAAGTAGTTTATATTCTTCTCACTGCTAGAAGTTACATAAATGCAAGAATCTTTTTTTTTTTTCATTTTTAATTTTTGAGACAGGGTCTTGCTATGTACTTCTGGCTTGTTTTGAAGTCACTACATAGCCCAGGTTGGCCTTGAACTCAATGCAATCCTCCTGCCTCAGCTTCCCAAGTGCTGGGATTACAGGCATGTGCCATCATATCTAGCCCACATTTACTTTTTTCAATGCTAAATCCCCAGCACCTAGCACAGAGCCCGCCATACAGTAAAGATGTACACTAAGTATTCACCAATTAGTGTTTCTTAATTTGTTTTAATCATCTTAATTTGTTTTATCTTTTACATCATCTTATTTAGGAATAAGACTCTAAATAAGAAAATAGGAAGAATAAAGTCAAAAGGAAACCAGCAGGGAAAGGTCATGTGAGCGTACTTCAGTGTTGCTAATGGAGTCTGCAAGTATGATGGAGCTGGTTCACAGGCTCTGTGCCCAAAGACTGCTGAAAAGTCAGTCTCAGGGAATCTCGATGGTAATTTTCACTAGCATTTGGGAAAAGGCCTCAGGCAATTGTTACTTTCAAACTCTGAAACTAAAGATACACTGCTTTTCTCATAACTTACCTGCTTCCAAGTCATCTTCATCTAATTCTGGGGTGCCATAACTGCGACTCAGTGCTTCTTGAATTTCATTTGCATCTTCCATCATATCCTCTAGTTGGTCTTGTAAATCCTATAGAAATATGATAGGATTTCCACTCATTTTTCTTTTACCATTGTCTTTTAACTATCCTTTTCCCTTATATTCTCCTTTGAACCTCAGAAATGAGCTATTTTTTAAAAATATACATAAAATGCCAAGCACATATACAATTCTCAACAACTGAGGGTTTACCTCATTAACCCCAGTCCTTGCCTCTGGCTGCTACTAGTCAATGACTGAACAGACACTCTTCTAAAGAATAGGTTTTAATAACTCCTGAATGTCCTTTATTTATTTTGTTGTTTATTTGTTTAGCACTGGGAATGAACTCAGGGTGTTATGCACGCAGTTATGGCTAAGCACATGCCCTACCACTGAGCTACACCTTAGCCTCTGCAGTGGTCCTCCTAGTAAAAGTATTACAAAGAATTATTTAAAATCTAAGGGTATAGTTTAGTGGTAGGGTACTTGCTTAACATGTACTAAGCTAGTTAGGCTTGGGTTTGAGTTCCAGCACTGCAAAGGAAAAAAAAAATATCAAAAAATCACAGGCCTAGATGATTTTTTAACAATGACTGTGAATATTACCATTATAATCCCTCTTCCATTTTGGTGGTAAAAATGTGAATTTAAAAATATAGGCATGGTGGCATACAGCTGTAATCCCAGCACTCAGGACACTGAGGCAGGTGAATTGCCATGAATTCAATGCTAGCCTGGGCTACATAGTGAGTTCAAGGTCAGCCTGAACTGCATAGTGAAACCCTGTCTCAAAAAACATTCTTTTTTAGATTTAAAAAACCCCCAGAATTGGTGAACACATATTTGATTTAAAGGTATACAATAAAAATCCAAAGACCAAACTAGGTGTGGTGACGCATGTCTAGAATACCAGCACTCTGAAGACTGAAGCAGGAGGATTGTTGTGAGTTCAAGGCCAGCCTGGGCTGCACAGTGAGTTCAACTACTGAGCAAGAGCTTGTCTAAAAAAACAACAAAACAAAATAAAACAAAAAACAAATAAACAAGAAAAGCCACAAAAATCCAAAAATCTATTTTGAAAATGGATGCCCATCAGCTCTCTGCTATTAGAGTTTTACTTGTAACGTTAAATCAAGAAACTCCTAAAATGATCAACACTTTTCTAGTTAGTAAAAGAGAAATAACTGAGACAAATAAAATTACTTAAGCCAGACAAAAACATAATTCAAGAGCAGAAACAAGTGGGAGGTAAAAAAAATTGCACTGGGCCACCTTGAGGGAAGAAAACAAAATGGAGTCAGGAAAGGCTGAATATCTGAGACTAGGCTAGTGAAAAAAAATTGGCTAAGGGAATAAACCACCTGTTAATTATTTACCTGTATGTAATGGGGAAATTACCATATGGCAGGAAACAGTATAAAGCCAACCTGAGAAATGACTTAGCATAAGAATGGCAGTGGATAAAATGGTTAGGAGCATAGTCTCTGAAGTCAAAAATACTCAAGTTCAAATTTTTTTTTTTTTCGGTACCAGGGATCAAACCCACAACCTCACACTTGCCAGGTACTTAGGCTATTGAGCTAAATCCCTGGCCCTCAAGTTCAAATTTTGCATAACTTAATGAAAAGTTAATTTCCTCATTTGTAGGATTAACGTAGAGATTTAATAAGAGATAATAATGTTACATGAAATAAATCAGACGCACAAGCTTAAATATTGCATTGTTTCTCTTACATGAGAAGCCCCAAAGTACAAATAAGGAGAAAAATAAAAGATACATCATGGGAAGTATGGAGATGGAGCTTTCTCAAATGGAAAAGGGATTGAGATGAAGGTAGGTTGCCAGGTGTGGTAGAGCACATCTGTAATCACCACACTCAGGAGGCTGGGGCAGGAGGATCACTGTGAGTTTAAGACCAGCCTGGACTACATATTGAATTCAAGGCCATCTACACATAGCAAGACCCTGTCTCACAAAAACCAAAACCCAAAAAAAATAAAGGGGGAGAAGAGGAGGGGAGAGGAGGAGGGAGGGAAAAAGAAGGAGAGGAAAAGGGAGCAAGGAAGAGGGGAGAGGAGAAGTAAGGAGGGGGAGGAGGGGAGAGGAACAGAGAAGAGAAGGGGATGGGATGGGGAAAGGGAGTGAAAAAAGAAATTAAGATGTGTTATACACATGTACCAACTCCCCACAAGGAATGCAAACATTATATACTTCAAATGTGTACTAATAAAAAAAGAGATGGACTGCATCAACTTACACTAGCAATAAATGTTTTTCCCCCTGTTTAAAAAAATAATATATAGAAACAGTAATCACCTAATACTGTGTCTACTGTGTTAAAGATATACAGAGTAACATGCATTCCACATAGAAGGGTACGGACTAATGTTGATCATACAGAAGGTCCACATCAGTACCACTTATCCTTTAATTTCCACAGCAGTGCAAGGCTTCTGAAATCCCTTCCTGCTCTCTTGATTTGTTTTCCCATATAAAAGTGAAAAGCATAGAAAGTAAAATGGAAGAAGAAAAACTTTTTAAAGAAATCTTTGCTTTTCTATGTTTCCAAGTGCTAAGTGACACTATATAGGTAACAGTCTGCTAAAGAGAGAAGCATGAGGGTAAAAATAATTAAAAGGCAAAAATAATAACACAGAATAAGCTATCAAGTTAAGTTTATATTATACTATTACATATCAAGAGAAATCTGCCAAATCATCTATAAATCCCAAATCATCTATAAATAAGACTTCTAGTAGTACACTATAGCACTGACATACACAAAAATTATCACATGAAGAACTGTCAGGCTAACCTGTCTTCAAATTCAGATAAATCAATATTGTATAAGCACAAGCACTAAACTAAAAAAAATGATGAACTGATGTGCAGAAACTAAAAAATAAAAAGAAGAAAAACAGAGCCACACATACAAAGGCAAAATAAAAAAATCACTCAATCCCTGGCACCAAAAATAAATAAATAAATAAATAAATAATAAAAAATCACAACTATATAGGTTGGGGATGTAGCTCAGTGGTACAGCACTTGTCTAGCATGTGTAAGACCATATGTTTGATCCCCATCTCCACAAAAAGAGGGAAAACCCTATAAAACAAAGAAAATATTTTACAAATAAAAGTATTTTAGAAAAATAAATCTTACAGAAAAATTCAAAATATGTAGCCTGGCTACAAGACACATACACATATACACGCAAAGAGTTAAACACGCTTTCCACCTATCACATTGGCCATCTATTAGAGGACAGAAAAAGGGTAATTAGGGAAACTGATAAACAACTACAGGTGAAAGGTAGAGAGACATACAAAGTAACCAGAATGATCATGATTTTTCTTTTGTTCATATTAAATAGCTTCAAATAAAACACAAAGAGCCCTAAAACTAAAAAAACAAAATTGCATTTTATATTTTATTACCAAATAGATCAAGCATACATAGGATTTTTTTTTAGCAACTCTCCTAAAAGACATGAAGCTTAACTCCATGTAAACAGACCTGCAGACCACTGGGCAGTCTGAGGTCGGGTGGTGAAAAGAAGTACCACAGAGAAAAACGAAGGCCTCCACACCGCCAGAGAGCACCTCTGCAGAGGCAATAAGGCAGCTAGGACAGTGGAATGACTCACTCAACAGACACTGCTTGAGGAAGGCAGTACTGCTCTATCTCCTTTAAGTCTCTTACTCATCCATTCATTAACCACAGAATTCTGTCTAGGCACCAACCATGGCCAGGAATCATCTAGGCACTAAGGATACAGAAGCGAACAAAATCAAGTCTCTTCCCTCAGAGAGACATTCTAGTCAGAGACCAGTGGTAAATGGTACTAATGCACGTGAACAAAGGAAGTGGCCTTCCTCTGACTGGTTACCACTGTTCCTGCTTGCCATCTGGCTGCTCACCTGACAGGTGAGATCAGCCAGGCTCTTAGGGTTCACTTTCCTGCCAAAATCTAATCTTAACGCTAATTTTAAGGAATGTTATTAAAATATAAATACAAAAAGAATTACTAAAAAGGTCACTACTCAAAGCCAGAAATTATAAGCATTAATCCTGATACATTAACTTAATTGAATTATGAAATAAACAGATTAATAAAGCACACTCCTGGGTGTGTCTGGGAAGGTCATGGAAGTATAATCTTGGGTACTATATATGATTTCCTGCATTCTCTCTGGCAGTGTTTCCTGCTCTGCTTTAAGTTGTGAGTGTTGAGTATTGTGTCTCAGTTACAAGAAGCTGACTAACACACTGTGTTAAGTGCCTTACAGACATATCTTTATTTAACATTGTGGCAACACTGGCAACAATGTTAGTTGAGGAAACAAACTAAAGCTCATTTAAGTTAGAAGCAATTACTGGGTACTTACTATGTGCCAAGCACTGCATTTTTTACTTTATTTAAAATAGTGTAGGTATACTAGCTGATTTATTTCACCTGCATATCACTACATAGGATGTGGTATTAGATCTTTGCACTACCAATGAGGAAAGTGAGACCTCTGGTAACCCTTCTTGAAGCTACACTAGTAAATGGTAGCCTGAGATTCAACCCCTCTTCTGCACTCTTCCCATCACATATACATTCACTTGGATCCTTTCAGAAAGTGGTGTACACATTCTTGCAAAAACTAGCATGTACCTTACCTCAATCTGGTCAATTTTCACTTCCTTGTATGCTTTCTTCATTTCTTTTACTCCCTGTTTCATAGCATCCACCTAAAACAGAAAAAAAGGAAAAACAATGTCCAAACAAGTCATGTTGGTTAAACTAACTTTAAAAAACATGAGAAATACAAATGGTGGGGGGGGAGAAAAAAGTGCTTTGGGATACCGTGGTCTTGGTGTCCTTCAGTGACTGGATGGTATAATTGGCTTGTTCCATGTTAAAGGACTGTTGGGCAAGGTTGTCCCGCTGTTGTTCATACCTTTGTAAGAGTTAATGAAGAATGGTAAACACGGGCCAGACAGACATCTTCGGGAAGACAGCACTCTCAATACTAAATAGATTGCCATAAGATGATCAGAATTCTTAACAATTAATTCCTCTCAGTCTCTCCAGTCTTTTTTCTCTGCACTTATTTAGTTTGAACACTATTGCTTTCTACTTTCTACTTCATATCATACTATTTACTTTTTCCTATGTTGCTGTTTATCTTTGTGTGTGTGTGAGTGTGACTAGGAATTGAACCCAGGGCCTTATGATACAAGTACTCTTAGGCAAGTACTCTTATTACTGAGCTACATCCTTATCCAATGACTCCCCTTTTTATGTGTGTGGTACTGGGACATGCACAGCCTGCATAATGAACTTACATCCCAACCCTTTTTAAAATTCTTTATTTGAGACAGGATCTAAGTTGCCAAGACTAGGCTACAACTTGTGATCCTCCTGTTTCAGCTTCCCTGAGTGCTGGTATTATAGGCATCTGTCATCATACCCAATTTTTTCCCCTAGCACTAGGGATTGAACCAAGGACTTGCAGTAAACTGTATTCCCAGCACTTTCTTTTATTTATTTTAGAAGAGGGTCTCGCTAAGTTGCTAAATTGCTCAGTCTGGTCTGGAATTTGTAATTCTTCTGCGTTGGGCCCCCCTCAGAGTACTGGGATTATAGGCATGTACCATCATATCCAGTTCCCCCCTTTTTGTTTAGAGACAAGGTCTTGCTTAAATTGTCTATGCTGGTCTCTAACACTTGATCATCTTGCCTTATCTTCCTGAGTGCTGGGACTGTAAGTGTGAGTTACTATGCCCAGCCCACATCTTCATATAGCTTTATAATTATACTGTATGGTAAATTTTCAGAAAAAACACTTGGAGCACAAGAGTATTTTTATGCTTCTTCATATAAATGTTTTCCAGGAGACTACACTGCTTTTCTTGTTTGTTTTTGAGACAGGCCTCCTTACATAGTCTAGGCTAGCCTGGAACTCCTTAGGCAGTCCTGGATGGCCTGGAACTCACGACCCTCCTACCCTTGTCTCTAGACTGAATTCCCTGAGATTTCATTAACCTTGTACCCATAATAAGGCCATCTAACAATATATGTCTTGTGCTTAAAATATGTTCTTTAAAACAAAGTTTTGGGCTGAGGATATACCTCAGCGGCACAGCACCTGCCTGGCAAGCGTGAGGCCCTGAGTTTGATTCCCAGAACCAAAGAATAAAAATAAAAAATAAAATAAAACAAAGTTTTATATCAAATCATATACTACCTCTAAGACTGATGTCACTATGGTCCTTACACAATATTTAGAAACCATCTCACTACCTAATCAGAAGGAAAACAGTAAATTCATAATGCAGGCAAATGGCAGATTGTTTTGTTAAAAAGTGTAAAGTTTCTACAGAGTCAGGAAAATGCTCAAAACATAAAATTAAATGAAAAGCCAGATATGGTGGTGTACACCTATCATCCCAGCACTCTGGAGGCTGAGGCAAGGAGGATCACCAGGAATTCACTACGGCTTACATAGTGAGTTCAAGGCCAGTCTGAACTACACAGTAAGAACAAGTCCCAAAAAACACTAAAAATAAAAACTAAATAAAACCCAAACCAAACAAACATTAAATGGAAAGGATGACTTGCACATTAGTAGATACACTATAATTTAAGTTTTTCTCAAAAAAGTTAGATGTATACATATATATGTATTATATGTATACATAATCAGAAATGAAACTGCAAGAAATTGTTATTTTAAAGGTTATTTCTATAATTTTCTTCTGCTTATGTTTATATATTTTCCAAATTTCTACAATGAGCTTGTATTCTTTCTTATATTTTGTATTCTTTTCATAACAAAAAACATTTAAACACTGCAGTGACACCAAGTAAGATTACTGGTTTTGCCACACTCTCATAGCAGGCCTGGTTTCTTTTTCCACTGTGATATAACCTAAAGGAAGACAATGCCTGATGTATAATAAAAAGCCCCTTAAGAACTGGAATGCAGAAAGCCAGTCGTTCTGGTTCCGTGTTGGCTGATTAAGCCTGACCTCCACGCCCTACAGGTGATCTCATCAGCTAAGAGGCTCTCAAGGTGCAGCACTGAAGAAATTACCTGGCTTCTCTCAAGCACTGGGACACGGGTCATCTAAGACAAATTAAGGTCCCTTAAATCTATTCTGGTGAAGCCAGGAATGTCAGCAACACCTGTACTTCCATCTACATGGGATGCTGAGGCAGGAGAGTCACAAGTTTAAGACCAGCCTGGGCAACTTGCTAGGACCTTGTCCCAAAATCAAAGGGCTGACGTGAGCTAGGTATGGTGGTATACACCTCTAATGTTAGCATTCAGAAAGCGAAAGCTGGAGGATGCATGTGTAAGGGAGCACTGGACTACACAGTGAGCAGAAAGGCTGGGGAGGTGCAGCTCAGTGGTGTAACACTTGCCTAGCACACAAGAAGCCTCAGCAATGTAATTAAAAAAAAAAAAAATTGATTCTTGTGAGAAGGAATATTCTTTTTTTTTTTTTTTTTTTTTTTTTTGAACAGGGTCTCTCTTTGCAGTTCAAGCTGGACTTGAGCTCACTTTGTAGTCCAGGCTGGTCTCAAACTCACAATGATCCTCCTGCCTCAGCCTCCCAAATGCTGGGTCTATGGGCGTGAGCCACCATGCCCTGCTCAGAATATTCTTTTACAAACAAAACCAAAAAAAGGATACTAGGTAAGTAATAGAACAACCAAACCCTTTAAATCTGATCAATCTAAAATAATAGTCACTAAGCACATATAGCCATGTAAACATAAATTAAAATTAAGTAAAATTAAAATTTCAGTTCCTTAGTCACACTAACCATACTTTAAATGCCCAAGAGCCACCTGAAGCTAACAGCTACTGGTTTGGACATACAGACATAAAACATCTCCATCATAGCAAAAGATTTTAATTAGATAGACAATGCTACCACAGATGTGGCTGTAAATGTTGAGGGCAAGGGAAAGTCAGCTAACTGCATGTAGTTATATGTTAATGAACATTTTTAATCTTATCAAGAATGCTTAGAAAATAGTATGAAAAACTGATGAGTTTTCCTTTCATTAAAGCTGCTAGAAGGAAGGAGATCATTCACATAACTTACATTCGCTTTTGTTTTAAAACTCGCAAGGCTTTCTGCTTGACCATATTCTGAGGAGAAAAACAGATTTAATTTTTTTACAAAAGTAGAAAACATATATATTGTAAAAGAAATCTCCCATATCCTTAAACTTACATGCCCACTTATTTTCTTCTTCAAAGTAATAGACATAGTGGCTTCTGTTCATTCTCTACTAAGCACAGATGTCTCTGATTTATCCTTAACTCCTGTCTGTCCTTCCATCCCACATTTCAGTGTCCTCACCTACTTTTCCTTCTCATAAATGTAAAATTTCCACTTCTAGAGCCCAACTGAGCCCATCTTCAACATGTCCAGAGTCTTCAATCTTTTTTTTTTTTTTGGACAGACTTTTGCTCCACATTTCAGGCTGGCCTCAAACTCAAAGCAATCCTCCAGTCTCAGTCTCCAAATGCTGTGTGTGCCACACCCAGTCTAGATTCTAAAATCTTATCTCACCTTGGAAATGTCTAAATATGGCCCCAGCAACCTCTTACTTCTGGATGAGAACCTTTATATCAAACTCATCTTTCCTCTATGCTGTCCTTTACTGAGTTTCAAACAACTTTGCTGTCTTTTAAACTAACCCTTTCTCTTTATGTCATTCTCATGACTATTAACTATGGTGTAGGCTTTTTTTTTCTTTTTTTGGTGCTGGGGATCAAACTCATGACCTTGTGCTTGCCAGGCAGGTGCTTATGCCGCTGAGCTAAATCCCTGGCCCTTATGGTGTAGGCTTTTATCTCAAGTCTAGATGGGCTTTTCTGCCTCTATTCTTTATTCCATTAGTGAAAAAGAAAAATCTTTCTTTTCCTATTATTTTGCAGTATTGGGGATGGAATCCAAAGCCTTTATACTAAGGTATATCCCCAATCTTTTTTATTTTTTGAGACCAGGTCTGGCTAAGTTGCCCAGTCTGAGCTAAACTCATGAACCTCCTGCCTCAACTTCCCAGAGAGCTGGGATTATAGGTTTGTGCCACTAGACCTGGTACCTTTCCTTTATATGTTCCATATATTGTTTTATCTGTCTCCTCCAATAAGGAAGAAAAACCAGATATTACTATCTTTCAAATAATGCCTAGTATTCATTGAATACTATGTTATAGATGTAGTGCTCCATAGATCACATGAATTACTGCACTTCATCTTCATACTATAAAGTTATATAGTATCCCCTTGTATATGTGCTGCTGAAAAAAGCACCATATTATACCCTTTTGCAGATGGGAAAATTGAAGTTCAGTAATGCCCTGGCTTACATGGCTAATAAGTTATAGAACTGGAAAAAATTAGATGGTCTACATCTAGTCTTTGTGCTTAAATACATCATGCTCCACTTAACAGAAGCAGAAAATAAGTCACTTTATCAAGGTCACAGCTAGTAGGTAGGCATAGTGATAGCATTAGAATATTGGTCCCACACACCTAATTCAGTACTTTTTCCAAGTGAGCCACTAATTAACTAATCAATATGTACCTAATCTGACCAGCCTGGCAACTCTCTGGATGTGAGCTCCACCCAGCCCTTCTCACCAGATTATAACCTTAGTAGAATATGCTCATTCCCATGTACCTGCTTCTGAACATGTGATCAGTACCTTCCCTTCATGAAACCAAGTCCAACCTCTCTTTCATATCTGGCTGCAAACTCTTCTCCCTGAAGGATACATCTTTATGCATATTTTTCTTTAACAGACTATATCTCTTTTGTATTCTTCACCAGCCCCTATCATCAGGCCTTATTTCCAAAGGTGCTTAGGCTGTCATAGTACATTCTGCAGCAATTACTGCCTACCTTACCTTTGCAGGACCCTCTCTCATCTTCTTGATTTGATCCTTATACTTCACTAGCTCAGCATCCAGCCGGGAAATCTTCTTATCAATAGATTCTGCCCTGCTGTCCACCTTGAGGGAAAATAGGAAATTAGTAGTAGTTATTGCATTACATTTACACGGGAAGAGTTAGGTCAGGAACATGGAGAAAGAAACAAAGCCTATGGTGTAGGATGGAAAACTGCTTTGCTTGAAGTGGAAGGTGATTCCCGGGGGGCTTTCATAAACCACCCTTTCCCCCATATTCTGATATAGCAGCTACTCCTCAAGAGTGAAGTAGAAAAAGAATTTATCACTGGGCTATGTTGAGATTTCCCGACAATCACAGACTGGTCAGGCTGGAGCTCACCAAGAAAGTGCCCACTGGACACAGGCTAGAACAGTGGCACTAACGCCATTTCCTAGAGTAGGGGTGGTGGCTTAATCTGAGGGGACGAGGTTTTGAATTCTGTGTTACTGAGACTCCGGACTACGTTTCAGATATGTTGATTTAGCATATCACAGAAAGGGCGCTGATCTGGATGAGGGAAGAGGATGGAAAGCGGGTAAGAGATTGAGCTGGACAAGGTGGGCCTCGGGCAGGTTGCGGTGAGGGGCTAAGGCGAGAGCAGACACAGCGATGGACATCAGAACGGGCTGATGAAGTAGAGGGTCCCTGGTTTACGGCGTCAGCAATTGGGAGACAGGGATGAAGAGACGAAGGTAGCGGATGGAGAGGGCCGACAGGTAAAGGGCCCGGTACTGGGAATGGAAGGGAGAAGTAGCAGCCGGGGGACGCAAATGGGCGGGGTCGGGAATGTCGAAGGCCCTGGGTCTTGTTATCCATGGTCAAATGCCCACCGTGCCAATGCAGTCAGTCAGGCTGGGCGGCGGAGCCTTGGGTTTCGCTTTCCCGAAGAATCGGTTCATCTTGGGCAGCCGCGAAGAAAACCACTGAGGGAAAACTGGAAACGGAAGCGGAATCCCTCCTACTTCAACTTC